>JAAOIU010061184.1:0-12841 GCA_018107765.1 Hypogeococcus pungens | reverse complement strand
TTTCGATTCATAGCAGCGCTAGCCGATAGCCCTGTTTTAAAGACTTTGTGGAGGGTGAGGGTGGTGAATTTTGAACGTGCACTAGTCCCGAAAATTTTCATTTTTGTCTCAAAATAACATGTTCTACAAGAAAGAATAAGAAGCACAAATTCATTCAGTGATTTCTCCTCGCGCTTTTTTAAACTAAATTCATATTTTACACGCCCAACAATCAACAAAATACATCGATAAGTATGTTTATGTAGGCACAAAAAAATACTAGCGCGTCAATTTTTTTTAGATTTCTCTTTTCATCTTTTGCTTTTCACACGAGCGGCTGCGACGTTTCTTACTGCTAAATTTTTTAAAAATTTTCGATTTCTAAGATTTTTATAATTTTTTCTGCTTACTTCGACTTTTTACTTTTTTTTAAATTTCTCAGTTTTTTCTAATTTTTTAAAATTTTCCCATTTTTTAAAAAGTTTTTCTTCTACTAAATTTTGATTGGTTTAGAAATTTAAAAAAATTAAATACCTAAAAAAAAGTTGAGAAATCAAAAAAATTTCAAAATAGAAAATTATTTTAAAATTATAAAATTTTGGAAAATTGAAAAATTTTCCGAAGTTGAAATTTTTAAAAGTTGAAGAATAAAAAAATTTAAATATTACATTTTAAACAATTAGAAAATAATCAACATTTTAAAAATTTTAAAGAATATTTAAGAATTTTAAAATTTTGAAAAATTAAAAAAAAATGAACCACTAAAACATCTAGACATTTTAGTGGTTCATTTTTTTTTAATTTTTCAAAAATTTTTGATTCTTTAAAAAAGTTTTAATTTTTTTAAAGTTGAAATTATCTAATTTTTCAAAATGTTATAATCATTATAACATTTTGAAAAATTAGATAATTTCAACTTAAAAAAAATTAAAACTTTTTTAAAGAATCAAAAAAATTTGAAAATTGAAAAAAAAATAGGTAATTGAAAAATTTATACCCAATTCTAAAAATTGAAAAGTTTGAGAAGTCATAATTTTTTTTTAATGAAAAATTTTAATATACGAACAGTTCCACACGCGTATGAAACGTTTGGAGAGTAAAAATCATGCCGACCAAATTTGAAATTTGAATAGTTGAAAAAAGAAAAGTTCGACGAGTTCAAAACTCACCACCCTCCACAAAGTCCTAGAAACAAGGCTACGGGTATTGGTTTTAAAAAAAAAAATCAAGTATATACGTCCCCTCTATCGAAATGAAGCGAAATAATTTTAATTTTCGAATCATTTATTTCCGTAATGTAATAAAAAGAAAATAAGGCAAAATTAATTCTACACCAATATAAAATCTTGTTCGATAGAAATGTCTTGAATTTCATTTATTGCAATGGCAGCGTATAGGAATTGAAAATTTTCAGAAGAGATGCTAATAGGAGAAAAAACGATTGTATATGTAAGTACTTGAAGCATTTGCACTTTAACCCTATGTATGCAGGGTGATAGGGTCAGGGTCTCACCCCTCAACGAACAACGGTTGCACAATAGCTACGTTACGATATTACATACTTGCTGAGTAGAAATGCTTCTGAAAACAATGCTAAATTCAATTTTGTATTATGAACTCCATTAATCAGTTAGGTACCCATTCTTTTCATGAGAATTGAGTACAGGGAAGACAATCCGTCACAAATCAAATGATTAAAACAACAACGACGATCATTTAATACAAAACGTTACACGATCCGATATTACTTTTTAAAAAAATAATAATAATAACAACAACCTTACTAAATTACACCAGGCTTTAAAAATCATCTTTATCACAATTATACTCATACATGGTCAACGTTATTTTCTTTACGATTCCTAAGTAAATAAAAAGTTCTATAATAAGCGATCAAACAAAAGTCTATAAAGAGCGCAAATATTGGAACGATGATGAGATTCAACCAGAACACAGGAGACGAAAACATCATCGAGCCCATTCCCATTAAATCCGGGTTGAGGAAAAATGTACGCCATAGATAACTATAAATGAACAATATCGGTACCCATAAAACGGTGGTTAATATAACGAGGACTATAGAAATTGTAGTCCAATGTCGAATATGTATACTGCATTTCAATAATACTAGTATTAAAATATTGGTGTACACAATGTGGCCTTGAAAGTAAAAATGATCAATCAGACCGTTTCCCCATACTACGTTCGATTTGAACATGTAAATTGTGATGAAAAGTAGGAGTACGGAATGACCCAAACCATTGAGTAGACAAATGTAATAACTCTTCGTATCGAACCAATCGTTACGTTTATAAAGGGTGTAATCTTTCATGAGCCTCTCTTCGGAGAAATCCTTATCAAATATGCCAACAGCTATGGTAGCTCCATCAGTAAACAATACGTTGAATAAGGTAAAAGCCCAGTCGTCGAAAAATGTAGATCCAGACCAACCGCTTATCGACGATACATACAGCAGGGCTACACCAATGGGTATATTTTTGTAATAGATATAATAAATCATTTTGCCAACCCTGCGGTAATTCCAGGTACCGTGGACGAATAACAGCCTCTTCAAATGCTTGAAAACAGCAATAGAGTAATCCGCGGCGTGTACAGCTTGCAACCCTTCGACTCCGGAAATTCCCACACCGACGGTGGCCGTTTGTATCATAGCGACGTCGTTGGCGCCGTCTCCGACAGCCAACGTAACCAGGCTGGTACGACTTTGAACGAAATTCACAACCATGGATTTCTGAAGCGGTATCATTCTACAGCATATTACGACGTCGCAATTCATCGACAGCGTAATGAAATAATCGGCGAAGTCCGAGTTGAGCAACGTGTTGAGCGCAGCTCCACTCACGATTAGCGCTGTTTTCTTCTTCGGATTCATTTTATTCGTGTATTCGATGCATTTACGTTGAAGTTCGGACAAATTATTGGAGCTTAAAATGAACATAATTTTGTCCGAAGTCAACAGCTTGGTAGAGTATCCGATATTAATAGCCGTCTCTTGTTTGTCACCTGTTAACATCCATACCTTAATGCCTGCTTTAATGAACGTATCGATCGTTTCGACTACGTCTTCTTGTAGTTTATCTTCGCAAGCGACGGCTCCCAAAAGATGTAATTCCTTTTCCAATTTTTCGGCTACCTTGGCTACGGCGACGTTTCGCGACTTCAAAGACAGCTTGGCTTTTTCAAACAGTTTGATCCATCTGTTGAATTCGTCTTCTCTGACGTCGACTTTGGCGATACATAATGTACGTAAGCCTGCCAAGGCGAACTTCAAAACGTGCTTGTTTGTCGCGTCTTTTATTTGCGAACCGACCTGTAGACGAGGGAAAATCATGTCGTCGCTGCCCATTATGTACAAGATGATTTGCTTTTCCGGCGTTCTCACTACGACCGAGGATCGACGACGTTCGTTTGTAAATTCTATATCGGCCAGGATTTCGTACCTGGAAAACAAAATCGAGGGGTTAAAAAGCCTCCTGCTGCTCATTGTAAAATTACGAATTATACGAGAACCAAGAATTAATTGTAAAAAGCTGTAGAAACGTGTTTCGAAAAGAAAGGGTAAATGATGATGATTGAAATGCTCCGTATACTAGTGAACGTATAGGTATAGTAACCTGAAGTATTTCACTGCATGTAGATATTCCTATTCTCAACGTAATAGGCGCCATCAAAGTGTTTTTGGAGATTGGAGTATAGGTTGCTAATTTAATTTTCACTCACAGTGTCACAGTTTCCCTGTCGAATGCTGATTAGAAAAGAAATCATGGTATTTTCGTAAACCGAAACCAAAACTGTTAAAAAAATATTTAAAATTTTAAAACTGATACCATATGGGAACCGAAACTGGAACCAGAATTATTGGGTCCAATATGAATTAAAACTCAGTGGCAAAATACTAGAAAAGAATGAAAACCAATGTCAAAACCTATATCGGAACCAAAAATAAAATAGGAGGCCCAATACCAAACCAAAACGGCTGGATGGTTACAGAAATATCAAAAGTGATACAGATACCGGAAGTCTGGAAACCAATGCCGAAATAGTTTCCATTCAGTAACTCCGTTTTGTTTTCCCGCTTTTTCGGGCTAGGATTCTGTTCCATTATAAACCGGGCTTATCAGATGCCGAATTAAAAACCGGTCAAACTAGCCTTGACCTCGACTGGACGTTGTAATTTTCGACATATCGAACGAAAACCCGCTTGACGCCTGTCAGTCTTGTTACTCTTGTTTGTCACTATCGTCAGGGTGTGGCAAAACGATTACATCGACGATAATCAAGATAAAGTTATATTTTTCGAAATTATAGAATATTTTCGATTTCAATTTTTGTCAATTCCTCATTTCTTTCAACTTTAACGTACTCTTAAATGAACCAAAACAAAATCAGAATTGAAAAAATAACTCACTTTAGTTCTTCTTCTCTAACAGAAACTGTCGCCGTTTTGTAATTCCTGCTCTTCAACTCGTATCCGTGCATTTTGGCCGCATTTATCAACGCCAGGTGATCAGGCGACGATGCAAAGTACTCCAATTGATTCTTGACTTTATTAAACACCGGTATGATTCCAGGACAGAGACAAATGGCGAGGAAGAAATGATCGCACATTGAGTTCTTTTCGCATTTCGCCATCAGGTCTTCAACATTTGCGACCGAATACTCCTCACCATCGACGGAGCATCGACGAAACTCCAGCTTGTTCTGCGTCAACGTGCCCGTTTTATCGGTAAAGATGTATTTTATCATACCCAAATCCGAATTCAAAGTAGACGTCATAGCTTTAGCGTTGACTGATGTAGGCTCGTAGAACATGTTCGGGTCGTTATTTATAAAACTAGCTTGCACCAGTTGGATGACTTCGAGGTAAATTTGCAACGAAATAGGGATCATGAAACTGTAGCCGATGGCGAACGTTAAAATGGTCGCATAATAAAACTCCTGCTGCTCTCCCAATCCCAAATACCAAGCGGTCGTTTTCATATTGTACGTGCACACCACGTACATGACGGTGTTGAACAACGTCAAAAATACGAATACGCTGAACAACACCATCATATGCCAATTAATGATATCGTTCTTGCTCGACTTTTTCAGCTCTTTACGTCGCGAATTCAGCGATATCTTGCTATCGACTCCGGTATATACGACGATACCGCATATCCATTCGGTGTTCCTCAGCACAGCCCCTCTGAGTAACATTTGGTCCTCGCTGAGCGATATCTTAGCTTGACCTTCGGGCATCATCATACCGTTGAAGCTGAATATAATCTCGTTCGGCGTATCGCAGATAATAACGCCTTTCAGCTTTTTCACATTATCGATGCATTTGTCGAGCATTTGAAACGGTACCCTTCTAATCTTCAGGTTATTCTCACCGTCCAAGTTGACCGTCTCGACGTAAGCCAATCCGGTCGAGCTGTCGCTGCAACAAACCAGTAGCAAATCGGCCGGAAACTCGAGATTATTCTTTACTCGGATCACTTCGCCAACTCTAATCTGATGCCATTGGACCTCCTTCCACGAATTTTCTTTCCAAACTTCGGTCAGTCGAGAGTTCACTTTTTTGTCCACTCTATGGCGGACGACATCTTCGTATAATTCTTTCAAACCGGTCACGATTAAGATGATTATGAGTGGTGTAATGGTCGTATACTGACCCATGGGCGATACGCCGGGCAGTTGTTGTATAATCGAAATTATTAAAAAGAATACATTACTATAGCTGCGGAACTGGCTAATTAAAAATAAAGGTAAGAAGGTAAGCACGCTGTACTTGGCGGTTACGATGTAGTTGGACGGAAATTTGAATTTTTGAGGCTCGTTTATTAAAATCGTCCGATACTTATTGATTTCGTTTTCCATCCCGCCAGTTCTCTTTTACCAACGAGTCATGTTGAGTGAATGTGAATCTGTCGGACAGAAAATTCCATTCAATTTACCCACCTAATCACGAATGTACCACGTGCGTCCGTTTTTACTTTCTTAAACGCATTTCCTACCAAAAAACCAGTATCAAAATTTACCTAACGTCATTTCGCGACCGTTTCTTTTTTTCTTTTTTTAAAATTCGATTACGAACGAAAAAAATCAACCGCGATAAAAAAAGAAGCGTAAATAAAAAATAAATACTTTTTCAATCGAAGCGCGCGCACCGTCCAGTTCCGAAATTCTTCTTTAGTAACCAACCATTTAATTATTTTAGCGAGGGGTTCGGTGTATTTTTCGATTTCGATACAATACTCAAAAACCTACAAAAAAGATAATAAAAAACCAGTTGATTAATAACAGTTTAAAACGTTTGTTTTTTATTTAAAAAATAAAACTTCGTACAAAAATTAAATAAGTTAAATTATTAAAAATAAATAAAAAAAAATTGTATAAAAAATTTTGTTTACGGTGTTATATGTGCATATCCGGTCGAGTATGCTACACTTCCATACAAATCGGAAGCCGGTGATCCCTGTTGAGCAAGAAAAAAATATACGTAAACAATCAAACGTAGAAATATTTGTAAAACCACAAGTCCGCACGGGAAATATTTGCAAAAAAATTTAATCCAAATGAAAAAATCGAAAAAATATTTACACCCTGGGAAGGTAGTATGTTAGAATGAATTCGAGGAGCAGAGGTTGTTAATTGGGCGTAGCCGCGAGTAATAATTCAAAGATTCAAAAAAAAAAAATGGAAGAATAATTATGAAGAATTAATTACTTCATAAAAATTTTAAAAATTGAAGAATCTGAAAAAATTTTTAAATTTTCAAAAATTGAAGAATCAGAAAACCTAAAAAGTATTGAAAGTGAAAAAAAAGTTTTAAACTGAGAAATTAATAAATTTGCAAAACCGTTGAAGAATAAAATGAATTCCCTCAGTGAATAGGAAAATCGGAACGATAAAAAGAAATGAAGCAGCTTCAAAAAATTCAACAGTTTTTAAGAAATGACCGAGTTTTTAAATTTTGCTAGTCTTCCAAATTAGGTCATGTTTCTAAAATTCATCGAATTTTTAAAATTTTTCACTTCTTCAAAATCATCAATTAATTAAAATTGTGAGAATCAAAAATTCAAAGGAAATTCTGAAATATTGATAAAACTAAAAATTTGTGAAAATCAAAAATTTCACAAAAACTGAAAAATTTAACAATTTTAAAAAATTTGGATATTTAAAAAAATTTAAAGCAGCATTTTCGAAAAATTTAGATTTTTTTTTTAAAATGTAGCAATATTTCGAGATTTGACGATTATTTGTTTATAATTTAGTAATTTTTCAAAATTTGACGATTTTTTAAAATTTAGCAAAATTCGTAAAAACAAAATTTTTTTGAATTTCATCAAATTGTTGAATTTTGAAAAATTGCCGAATTTCAAAAAATAGCCAAATTTGAAATAATAGCCAAAATGTCAAATTTTAAGAAATTGCTCAACTTGGAGAAATTGCCAAATTTTGAATAATTAAGCAATAAAAAAAAAATCGGGTATTATGAAAAATTTAGCGATATTTCGAGACTAGAAAATTTTTTAAAATTCGTCAATTTTTCAAAATGAATAATTTTGAAAAACTAAGTTTTTTCAAAATTTAGTGAAAAAATTTGGCAATTTCAATAAGTTTGACAATTTTTCAAAATTTGAGAAATTTTTAGAAATGGAACATTTTTCAAGAATTAGTAAATTTTGAAGAATTTAGAAATTTTTTAAGGTTTAATAAAATTTTGAAGTTTAAAATTTTTGACAAATTTAACAATTTCAAAAAAACTTAACATTTTTTTTTTTGAGCTTTTAAAGTTTTTCCAAAATTGGACATTTTGTAAAATAGAGTGCGATTTTCTAAAATCTGACAAATTTATAACATTTTCTTAATTTAGCAATTTTTCAAAAGTTGACAGTTTTTTAAAATTTGACAATTCTTTGATTTTCCATTATGCTATTAAGAATCTTCTCTAGCTACCACATGAAAAATATCCTGCTGGCGCCTATGAATGAAAAAACTTTGAAAATACAAAAATTTTTAACTGTGATAAATTTTTTAAAAATATGAAATCATTAAAAGAATTGAAACGATTAAACGTAAAAAAAATCTGAAAAAATTAGAAATTTGAGAAAAGAAAAAAAAAATTAAGAATTTTTAAAAATTGGAAAATTTACAGAAAAAATTAAAAGGCGAGTTATTTTCTAAAAATTGTAACATTTTGGAAAATAAAGAGGGGGAAAATTTATGAATTTCAAAACCCTCCCTTCAAATGGGAAAAAAATAAGCGTAATTCCACGTTGAAAATGTACAATCAGCAGTGACACAAACCTGCAAATATCTATTCAGTTCTTGTTGCGTATCAAAGATCATGACCATGAATGGTGATCCAGGCACATGTTCTCCAGCCCATTTCACTTCGACTCTATAATCTCCAGGCTCGGTTGGATCGTATTTGCATAAAATTGTTCTATCTTTTTGACTCTCTCTTTGCATTTCGACTCGAAAAGCTCCTAAAAATCGGGAACAATTTTCAAATTCGTCGAATTTCGTCATCACGAATTACACGAGACGACTCCCCCCCTCCCCGCCAGAAAAGAAATAATTTTACCTTTTGGTCCTCTGACACGTACGGTTAATTGACCAGCGCCAGCTCCTCGAGTGTCGCAAATAAATCTACTTTGGAACATGGCTAAAACGCCATGCTCGATGCCAGGTCCGTAGACTCGAACCTTGCTCGGGTCTGGGGCTCCGCTCACTCTTAATACGAATGGGCTTCCAGGTACATCGACACCTCCGTATTTAACGGTAAGAGTATGTTTTCCAGGTTCTTGAGGTTTCACGTTTAATGTAAACGTTCCATCTCCGTGATCGTATAGTTCGCAATAGGCTACTTTATGCGGACCTACGCAATGAGCGCTCAGTTCTCCTGCAAAGGTACGAAAATTCCCAGTTGAAAAAATTTTTGGAAAAAAATTCGGCGACAAATATTACAAAAAAAAAATATCAACCTGGTCCGGCTCTTCTGGTATCTATGAAACTTCTAATATCTTTGCCAACGGTACCGATTCCGAGGCCGTCTCCGGTACATAGCACCTTGCTCGCGTCACAGACCGCATTAACGGTGACCTTGAGAGGGCATCCTTTAACTTGTCTGTAACGTAATATTCCCCATTATACCATATCGTAACTTAATCCACCATTTATTTGGCGTTTCATTCGTACCTATCAGACCACATAACGTTCAACAGGTACGCTCCGGGATTGGTAGGTGTGTAAGTAGCTTTATAAATTCGATCGCCTATATTCTGCAGCGAAACTTCGATATCGTGTTTCACTCCAGTCAACGTAACTTCAGGTACACCTGCAATCGAACCCTTCGATTAGCCTTTTTTCATCTCTCTGCGCACCTTCTCGAATGATTTCAACACATACCAGGACCAGCCTGAGTGCCATCTATGGTGAACTCGGCCTGCTGGCCGCATGTAGCCGAGGCTAATCCTTTACCGGTCAATATGACCCTGACGCCGCTGGCTGTACTTTCGGCTAATCCGTGGAACGGCGACTCTGGCAGTGGGAAACCACCGTAAAGCAAGGATAGAGAATGAGGACCCGGGTTACGAGGTGTTAACGAGCACTGCACCGTGTCCGGACCCAGGTGTTCGATATTTACGGGGATTGTAGTTCCGTGAGGAGCCTCGCAAGTACCCACCAGTTCACCTGCCGAAAGTCGAATCGAATTTCACGTAAATAGATTGAATATTTTAAACGATTCTTAAAATCAATATCGATTTTACGTACCAGGTCCAGCTTGTGATACGTCGAAAATAATCCTAGTTGTGGTATTAACAGTCATGATGAATTTACCAGCCAGTGGATTATCTCCGACCACTCTGACGCGATTTATATTCACGACGAAGCAATGGAAAGGCGATCCTGTTCAGAAAAATTTCCATAAACATTTTTGAATTCGATACAGGCATCGGACAGAAATTTCGAAGAAAATAGTAACTTCAGGAACTTTTTTAAAATTTTTATGAGAGAAACATAACCTTTATTCAAGAAAAAAGATTTTTCTCAGTAATTATCAAAGAAGGAAATGAACAGGAAGTGAATTTTGACAAATTGTCAAAAATAATAGCTTTCGACAACGTACTGACTTTTCGAAATTGGTAAATTATTAGGCAAACTACTAAAAAATTAACAAATTCTCATAATGACAAATTTTTAAAAAATTTCTAAAATTTTCAAAAGTTGTCAAATTTGAAAACTTGTCAAAATTTTAAAAATTGACAAAATTTTCAAAATTAACAAATTTTTAAAAATTGACGAATTTTCAAAAATTGATGCATTTTGAAAAATTGACAAACTTTCAACAATCGGCGAATTTTTAAAAATTGTCGAATTCTTGAAAACTCAAATTTTTGAAAACTGACAAATTTGAAGATGGGCAAAACTTTAGAAATTTACAAATATTCAAAAATGAATATCTTAAATTTAAATAATTGTCGAATAATTTGAAATTTGCCAATTTTTAAAAAACGACAAATTTTAAAAAAATGCCAAAATTCCAAAACGTTGACAAATTTTCAGAAATCAACAAGTTTTCAAAAATTAATATACTTGGTGTAAACCCTTTTAAGGCGACGTTATTCGTACCTGGTATATTTTTGCCATTCCACATGACGTCAATATCGTAAGTGCCGACCGTATCTGGAGTGAACGATACCTCGTACTCTCCTTCGTTTCCGGACTTGGCTGGCAGAACCGAGCATCTAATAGGTTCGCGAGTTGGCGAGGTAATTTGTACGACTGGTTTACCCTGAGCCGATATGCTTCGAGCCGAGATGAAAAATTTGGTAGTAGTATCGACTAAAGCTTTGGATAAACCAGGACCCCAGGCTCGACCGAACCCTGAATCTACGACTGTGAAAGTCAGAGGAGAATCTGCGGCGGAAAAAAATAATATATTCGATTATACGAACATTTCGAGGAGAGATTTCTGCGAGTAAGTATATTCATACCTGGTATGGAGTCACCGCCGTAGGTAATATGGAAACCATAATTTCCCGGTAAGGTTGGGCATAATTCGATTAGATCGGTATCTTGGCCAAGGCTTTTCACAACGATGGGCAAATCTTGACCTAAAGGACTACGAACTGTCACGTCTAGCTCAGCTAATCCGGCATTTTTTCTAATTACTGCAAAATTCACATTATTATTTCAGGTTGAGTTTTATCAAATTAAAAAAAAAAAATCAAAATCGTAGAATNCACTTACATTTAAATGTAATATTATCATTAACCGAGACGGTGCTATTTGGTATATTTTCGATTTTGATTTTCGACGCGTCGAATACTTGGCACATGAAAGGTGATCCTCTGACTTGCCTCGAACCGTGCATTACTTCAATTTTATACACGCCTGACGAGTGAAGAAACCGAAAAATTATCTCGAATATTCCAAAATTATGGCAAAATCACATCGTAACATTCTCCTAACCAGTATTAGCGGCTGTGAATTCGGTCAGCAGATTGCCATCTTTTTGTTGGTAACACCTTACTGGTATGGCTGTACCCTGGGGACCGGTTACGATAACATCAAAGTCATTCGGCGAGTATCCGGCGGTATATATGACGAAACTGGTCACGTGATTAGCTCTTGATTGATACAGGCCCATTCCGATGGCGCATACGTCTTGACCGATGGCCGGATCGCTGACAGGTACTTCTAAAGGACATCCTAGAAACGAAACAACATTTCGATCAGGTCTTTCAAATGCCTTGTAATTGGGTTTTGCTCCATTTTTCGAGGCTATTTTACCTGGTACGTAGACGTTGTTGTATTTCACTAGGATACGATGTGGTATGGGCACTGTTGGATGATAAATAACCTGGTAAATGCCTTGAGAATCGAGCTCGTGCAAGGTGTGCTTGACTTCAGAGGTGGCTGCCTTGACGCCTAGAGTCAAAGCACCGCTGCCAGCTCCGCGTGTATCGACTGAGGCAAATAATTCGAAAATTAGGCCATGCTCGAACGAATACGAAGATTTCATGAAATTGAGCTATTTTTTATACCTTTGAAACTGGCAGGTTGATTACAAAACGCTTCACTCCTGTCGAATATTTTCACTTTGGTCGGATCAAACACTTGCACGTTCCAGGGGTGTTTCGAAATGGGTTGCTTTCTTTGTAAAATGGTAACCGTATGATTGCCCACCACTGTTGGTTTATATTTAACTCGAAATAGACCTGATTCTAGTTTTTCCAACACAACCGGTAGTGTTTTGCCGTCAGGACCTGAACAAAACGAGTAATAAAATCTTTTGAGATTGAGGTAAATAATTTCAACTGAAAATAAAAATCTGTGATGAGGATTGGTCGATTTACCTGTGACTTGTACTTCAATCTGCCCGTGATCGAGAGAATGCGGATTAATTTCAAAGTAGGCTGTTGATCCTAAGATCACCTGGTTCAGTCCTTCACCTCGAGCTGTGGCTGTGCTGCCCTTTTTACCAGGAATTTCCACAACGTCGCAGCGAAACGGACTGCCTGTAAAAATAAATCCCGTGCATTTTAAAAAAAGAAGATTTTTTATCGATTCAAAAAATTCCGAAAGAATTAAAATTTACACAGAATACAAAAAAAAAGACTGAATCACCTGGTAAACTCTCTTCGTTAAAAGATATGCTGACAAAATGAGGTAAAATTTGATGCGGTACAAATGTAACATCGTAAAGACCTCTGGAGCAGGCCACAACTTCAGCCTTCACAGTGCTAACTTCGGTACTAATGACCAATTCTAGGGTACCTTCTCCAGCTTCGGTTGCATCTACACTGAATGTAACCGGTTTGCCCACCTAGCAAAAAAAAAAAAA
>JAAOIU010060767.1:0-12087 GCA_018107765.1 Hypogeococcus pungens | reverse complement strand
TTGTTCGAGATGTAATTTGAAATGTCCGTTTTGTTCAATAAAATAATGGATTAAATATGAAGTTCGTTTTGTCCAAATAACATGATATTCGTACTATTCGCAGAAGAAAATTATCGATATCACAGAAGAAATTCACGGTTTCGATTGGTGATGTGCAGAATCGTCACATGACTTGACCAATCAGAATCAAGAGTTTGAAAAATCCCCAAAACCGATAACAAAAAAAAGCCAACGCCATGACATAGCATGTTCCTATACCGTACTCGTAGTATGTCCAAAAAGTGTGATTTTGAGGTTTTGATTGATCTGAATAGTACACACCTCAATACTCGGAAGTACTAGCTTAATTCGCACATCGAGTGTATTTATTTCATCAGAAAATGATTAGTTGTTAGTGGATTATAGTTCCTGCCAAAGCGAGAGTAGTGGTGTAAATTTAGTAAGTAGGTAAGTAGTATTTCATCTTTGAACGTACTAGGAAATAAAAGAAATGACGATTTTAGAAAATTAACAAATGTTGAAAAGCTGACAAATTTTTAAAAACCGTCAAATTAAAAAAAAAAAAAATGTTTTTTGTTTTGGTCAGGTAGATTAATTCTTTTCATTTTACACATAATCAGACCACTTCGTTGACCTTACGAACAATTCGCCGCCACCGCCGCCGTCGTCATGCTGTTGCATTTGTAATTTGAAAACCGCTACTTGCATAAAAAATTCATAATTTTGAGATTAGTGCGCAATTGGGCCAAGAGTCATTCGGAATTTTCCCCGTGAATGAGAAAAAATTTCCATAAAAATAATTTACTACTTCAGAATTGAAGACATATCGACGAATGGAATCTGCTATCGATGCACCAAAAAGATATCGAGTTACATCACCCAATGTTCACCAACCAGATACAAACTCGTCTAGTTCAATTCCAGGCACGTCTAGAGCATTATCTGAGAGCAATGATGTTCCATTAGATTTGAGTAAAAAGAAAATGACAAAGATATTCGAAAAGAACAACACATTACAGATCAGTGAAAACTCACTGAAATTTTAATGATTTTTTTTCACTGATTTGCTTGTTGTGCAATTCTGTTTTCCAGCAAAACATACCTAACTTGTTGAACACGATGTATACTGTTTCAAAAAAGTCAAAGTATTAGGTATTTTCAAGGGTTCATTTTTGAGGTTTTCTAAACCCTATGAGAAGAAATCGGACAGATCAAAATTCAGCTGACACGGCGCGAGGTGATGAAAAAAAAAAACCGTGAGAAGTGACAAATTGCAACATTTTTCCGAAGGAAAAGAAATCCTCCGTAAGCTTCCGCAATTCTTATTTTAAGACGCACCGTCAAAATCTTCCCACGATTTTGTATCTTTTCTCCTACAGTGTCACAACCTCTGCTTACACTCTTAGAGCACACACTTGCGCAGACTTGTACCATACGCACACGTGTGTGATTTACTGCTTACAGTCATATCCAACCCTATAAAATTTTATATACCACCTTCGTCTTGTCCGTCTCTGTAGAACTAGGTAGGAAACCACACCTTGCATATACTTACTTATTATAATTAGGAAACCACCCAAAGACCTCCCTTCGCGTCGTTTAAAAACTCACCCCTAATGATTTTCTATAAGTATACGGCGCTTCTTTATTAGGTACAAGGGGACAATTCGAACCTTGACTGTAATATAACTCCCAAGTACATACAGATCACCAATCACCTCAACAAAGGCGGGTGTAATATTATATTATAAAAACTAGACTATATTCTTACTTTTTTATTATTATGGTTAAGGTGTAAAATATTTTTTATTACCACTGCCGAGCCAATTTACGCCACACTCACCTTGAATTGAGATAAAAATCAGTCTGTTACGAATTTGTAACTACAGCACTGCGTACAGAATCACGCGATACGCCAGACAAGCAGTATAAAATCGTCCCAATTATTGGACATCGCAGCGACGTCCATAAATTATCGAATTAATGTGTTAAATTAACGTTAACTTCGGACGACAGTCATCGTCGTGCATAAAGTGTGCCTTCCAGTCTTCCTGATACAACTTTTATGTAGGTACCTAAGCGCAGTATTTCAGGTGGTAATTCGAATGTAAAATTTGAATGATTTTTATCTTCTTTTATTTTAACCTTTTTTGTTGAAAGCGAACGAATGATTCAGGGTGACTCGATGGACAGTTTGGGATCTTTTAGATTTTTTAAATGAACCGTGAAAATGGTACTGAACATGATTAGATTTTTTTCTACTGGGTTTTTAAAATTGGAAGGGAAAGAGATTGAATAAAAGGACTAAATGAATTGAAAAATATCCCATTTTCAATTCAATTGGATATGTTCTTTTTTCAAAACAAATTTTACATTTTTTTTCACCTAAAAATTTTTTAAATCTCTCCCCCCCCCCAAAAAAAAAATAATAATAATAAATGCGAAAAAATCGAAGACATTCTCACATTCATAAAATGTAGGATAGGTATTTGTTAACTTGGCCAACACATTATTGGCTGGTTCGAATGTGTCTTCTCTGGTACAGTAGAGTTTGTAGTTCTGCATTCTGTGTATACTTATAACCTACACACGAAGTCGGTGGAGGCGCAGGAAGACCACGAAGACGACTATGATATTGTAGGATGAAGTAGAGACGAAGAATACACACAAAGGCTTGATTTGTTGTCGTCCTTCGTTGCACGAATAGTCTATGTAACTAGAAACACGTCACGATGAATACCGAATACACAATTAACGTATACATACATGTACGAGCAACGTATACGCGTATAGCACTACAAGTGAGACAGAGAAACACAGTGAAAGAGCTGTTCAGCGTATACCCAAGACCAACAATCCGAGGGTGTCCATCTTCATACATACACACGTACATACATAAGAGGTCTAGACTTGCGGCACGATCTGAAGCAATTCTTCATACGGGACGCAGATGAAGAAGCTAGCTAACAGAGAGAAAACCATCTCAGATTTGGTATTTATGCGCACGAATAGGTCTTTTTAAGCTACTTACACATTGATACTTGGCAATGGCCACATCCGCAGAGTGTGACAACAGCGACTTGCTCTTTCAAGTGAACGATCCAAGAATATCAACGGTAGGCTTCTGAAAGGGGCATCGAAAAATTCACCAATTGCTACAATCTCATTAAGACTTAGCAAACTGAGAAATGTCGCACAGGAATAGAAAATGCAGAAAGTTTTAATCTTTTTTCAGCGTTTTTTGTGACTCAGAAATGAACGTTAAAAATACTGATTTTTTTTCCTGCATGATTCACTGCAACACTTGCCAGTACTCCTATCAGAAAGTTATTATGTAGGTTCAACGCAAAAGTGGATATCAATTTTTCAAAATTTGTCTGCTTCTGAAAGTCATCAATTTTTTGGAATTTCCTATATTCTTTCAATTCGTCAATTTTTCAGTGTTGGTTTATTTTTGTGGACTTCGTTTTATTATTTTTGAAATCTTTCAAATTTCAAATTTTTTCAATTTTTTTCATATTTTTAAAATGTTTGAACTTTTAAAAATTTTAAATTGTTCTTTTCGAAATTTTTTCTATTTTTTAAGCTTCTTAATTTTTTCAATTATCACAGTTTTTCAACACCTACAAAATTTGTCAATGGTAAGCAGACTCCTTAAATACCAAGTAAATTTTTTCCAACTCTTCAACTTTAGGATATTCCAGAATTTCCATTATTTGATGTGACCGTACCTCACCCCAACCCTGTTTTGCACTGAAGTTAGAAATTTTCAAAAAAGTTCAATTTTTTAGGCACTTTCGGTGTGATTTGCTCTACTGCAATCCCGAAAGGATAAAAACAAAATTTATAATTTTTTTCACTTTTCAACGGTTTCAAAATTGGATTTCTCAAAATTTATGAATTTTGGATTTTTTAAAACTGATTTTAAAATTACTGAAAATTGAAAAAAAAAATACCCTCTTAGGACTGCAAAGCGGCAAGTTCTATTGAAACCTCCCCCCCAAATAGTTTGTTTTGTTGAAAATTTTGAGGTTTGATGGGGAAAAAAGGGTATGAGGATTGATTCAAAGACCTAAGAAATTTTTACCACGTTCTCTTGAGGTGATTTTGCAACCTTTTTTCCACTCTCCCTCTCCAGCTTTCCAAAAAAAAAAAAAAAAATTGGGCAATCCTAACAAGTATTTACCTACTTGTTCTGCTCAATCGACCATGAAACTTCATGAAAACTGTGGCAGTAGATAGGTGACTAAAATGACTACGCTTTCATCTTGGGTATTCAAGGATTTTCATTACACCACAGTAATAAGCTCTGCTCCTCGCCGCCCCCGCAGCCATATAAAACACGATACTAAACATTCATATAAAATACCCTCATCGTAGAAATAGTCGATTAGAGAATCAAAACGGCAAAGATATAAGAAAGCGTAGGTAGGGATTTTCCAAATTTTGATCAATATCAGCTCGTGAACGCGACACGAATTATAATTAACTCGACGATGAACGTAGAAAAACATCGCGTCGCATCGTTAAAAAGAAAAAAAGGCATAAACATCGAAAAACGAGTTACAAAATAACAGCTTGTTTGCAATGCACTACCTATCGATATTGGAAAAAAATCAATATTCGTCGACATCAGGATTTGGGAACCGGGTTTTCATTTCTTTTTTTACCAACTTTTTTTCATTTACTCGAATACATAATATTATGGGAATCGAGGCGAAGGCGTACCTAATTTCTAGTAACGTTATGCTGTATCAGAAATACAACAAACGACATGAGATGTCCAATATGAGGTAGGTAGGTGGGTAGGTATCCATTTTTAGAGGTACTTTTTTCATTTGTCACTAATTTAAATTTTATAGTTGGTTGGTTGTTTTTTTTCCAACACTGAACCATGTATTTTTTCAATCACAGTTCACAGTGAAGAGATCGGAGATTCCTCTGAAAAAAATAGAACATGATTTTCAGCGTATTTTTATTTGTCGTATCTACTTAGATACCTACTCACTTATAAGCCTGTCAAGTGTTGACGTCATAGGTCACGTGACATTCAGCAATAAGATTGCGATGGGTGAATAAATTGAAATTTTACACAGAAAAATGTCACTTTTTTGAAATATGTTTCTCAAAGTAGAGCATGTTTGGAAAAATTTTCATGAATTCAATTTGTTTGCGGGGAAAAATGCTAAGCAGGTTTTATTGCCGAAATACACAATATGCAAAGAAATGAAAAATGAAGATTGAGAATAACTATCAGATAGGTAAGTATTTCTCATCCATTGAAATTATTTTAAATTAATAAATTTCGAAAGCTTTGAATACTTCGTGGTCAATTTTCATTTGTTTCAGGGTCAGCCAAGATTTGTTGTCCATAATCAGCTGGTAATCGCTTTTTTTCTCCAAATAAAGTTCAATAACCACAGAAGATTCATTTCAATACTCATTTTGTAATTTAGATCTTAAGTAAGGCTATCTCATTAACGACTATTGCAGCATTTTTCATCGAAAGGATAAATCAATTCTGAAGAGGGCTGAAAATGCTTAGAACTGTGGCAGAGTGAAAACAGTTCAGTATCATGGGAAGTTAAGGTACGCAAAAGGGTAGTGTTCAAGCGTCCCAAAGGAACCAGCTTTACAATGTGGGTTACTTTAAAAGGTTTTGTTAATACTATAAAATTCAAAAACACCAATTTTTAAATTTGGATCATTGAGCATTCTGAGATTGAAAAAGTGAATGCTCTTGGGTAAGAGGGACCAGTAGCGTGCCATCATATCAGTACTTTACTTCTATTCATTCATTATAAAATCTCAAAAACTCAACTGGAGTGTAAATGGATCCAAGAGCAGTTCTCTTCTTACGTCCAACT
The DNA here is from genome assembly GCA_018107765.1 of Hypogeococcus pungens. Taxonomy (NCBI): domain Eukaryota; kingdom Metazoa; phylum Arthropoda; class Insecta; order Hemiptera; family Pseudococcidae; genus Hypogeococcus; species Hypogeococcus pungens. The sequence continues at coordinate 6,220 of JAAOIU010060767.1, read as the reverse complement.
TCTGTGAGAACAAGGATAATAAGGGTAGATTTTATACTATCCCCTAAGAAGAAATAGCTACTACACCCATTTTACACTTCAAAAATGAAAAAGCTCAGTTTTCACCAAATTTGCTAAATTATGTAGTAGTTTAACTCAAGCTACAGATTTAGATTCGTATTCAATGTAACAGCAAGGTACGCGTGTGTTTGTAATTATCAGCTAATTATGGACATCAAATTTTGATTGACTCTGGAACAAATGAAAATTGATCACAGAGCATACAAAGCTTTCGAAATTTATCAATTTAAAATAATTTAAATTGAAGAGAAATACTTATCTGATAGTTATATATTCTCAATCTTCATTTTTCACTTCTTTGCACATTAATATTTCGGCAACAAACAATACTACACACTTCAAAAAACTTTTATTCAATAGCACTGTTTCCCCTGAACAAATTTAATTCATAACAATTTTTCTAAAAATGCCATAAGTACAGTACATTGATACATTTCGAAAAATTCACATTTTTCTGTGTAAAATTTCAATTTTTTCAGCCATAGCTGTCTTATCACTGAATGTCACATGACCTATGACGTCAAGACTTGTCAGGCCTACTATGTGAAAATCAATTCAAATTTCGCTTCTCTGATCAATTTTGCTTCCATTATAACACGAAGATGAGGAAGGGATCAGGAGAGTGAAACAAGATGGACATGACTTCTCGTTCTGCAGAGAGAAAAAAACATTAGTTAGAAGCACGTACCAAGTTCACATGCGCATTTATCCGTATCTAAAAATATTAATATGAGAGATTGAAGGGAGATGAAAAAAAATGGGTAATAATTTGCGTCAACGCAAGCGTTACCACCTAACCTATAGGAATGACCGTTTGATACGCTCAGAAAAGAAAATGGAATAGAGATGAGCCTTGGAAACAATAATTTCGTTACTATCGAAACGAGGAAAGAGGAGAAGACGCGACAAGCAGCATCCTTTCTTTGGCCATCCGCTGAGAAGAGAAGAGGGAGCCCTATTGTAACACCGATTACACTTTTCGCGCACGATTTTAAATTTAATCATCGGCTCGTACCATTGGTTGACCAGAGTGCCCAGTATGGGTTCGCCTTTGATTTGCCAGATCAGACAATTAATAGGATAAGATACTGCGCCGCTGTTGTATTCGTCCAATAAGCCATATACATACATATTGTTTCGCACTGCCATTATTATCATTACAGAATTGACAATTGAAGAAGAAATAAATGGCGCTTATACTTAGATATCCGAAGGTTTTCTCTCGCACGAATCGTCGAGCATAAGTCACCGCGCGAATCAGCCAGTCTCTGGAGTTTCTTAACAAACACCTGCATCGCATCGATCGCGAAGCTTCACAGGTTTATGGAGAATGAAAAAAAAGGGTTGTAGGTGATGGCGTATAGCGTATATTATTATGTAATTGTATGCTAATGCTGTATGTTTAACTTGTCCGAACATAAACGGACTGGGACCAGCCCCCTTCTCACCTCGCAGTGCCGTATGTTTTACTTTATTATAAGAAAAGCAACCCTATGTGTATACGAGCGGTAACTTGATTTTATTATTTATGATTGTTATCTGGCATATATACTACATTTAATACTTAAAAGATACGAGAGGATATATCATTTTGATTTTTTTTCCCTTGTTCATCTGCATCTTACTACATAGCAAGATTATTACTTCTGCTTTGCTCGTGCGCTTCAAAACATCGTGTATCAAATTACACAAACATTATTCAAATGGAAATCCGCACCGACCGCGATCGCGTACCTATATTATCTGGCAATGCGGCGTATAATACACAGAGGCAGCGGCTGTACCAGACCACCTATTATAGGCGGATTTCTTCGATCGGAAAAATTCACGGTTGTTAGTAAAACAAGAAAGGGAAAAATGTATGTAAATGGTTAATTGATAATCTGATTCGATGCGGTCAGTAAAGGCCCCCTGGCTGGGGATGTAGGAATCCACAACGCAGATGGCGTAGGCATAACAAGTGTAGCCTATCGTATTATTATTGAAAAGATTACAAGGTGTAATGGACAATTTTCTCCCATATCTTGGCTGTAATTTAAAGTCACTTATCGGGTGTTAAACTTTACAGCGATCATCGAATTTGAAAGATAAGGCTCGAGCAAATCAAAAGTAAAAGATAAAAGGGAGGAAATTCTAGAATAGGCCCGAAGCCAAAGTGTTTGTAAACGTGTAAAGTGTTTTTCGAACAAGTGGTACTTAGAGAGTTCAGTGTGGTGCGGATTGCAAGATGGATGGGAATAATTTTTCAAAAAATCGCTCAAGAAATCAACGTGAAATCCACAAAGTATCGGTGAACATATTCTTAACTTAGGACATTTGGTCACTGATTTTATGTTAGCAAAACTCAATGATGTTCTTGCAATTATTTTTCATCTCTGATAGCTCAATGATCGTTTATATTTTACAAAAAAAATCATACATATCGGAACAAGACAAGGATAGACAGAGCAGCAAACAGTAGCAACTGCATGAGTAGGTATCAAATTCTTTCAGTCCTGAGTTAATTTTCGAAGTAGTGAGTTTAGTACTTTCAACGATGACTATGGAAAAATTGACAAGTCTAGGTAGGTAGGTATTTATAATTTGTCGAATTTCTTTTAAAATATTCAAATTTTTTAAAAATTTGCTCATATTAAAAAATTTGTCATTTATCCAAAACTGTAAAATTTTTTAAAGTGGAAATTTTTTCAATTTTTGGATATTTCAAAATTTTAGAAAATAAACATCAATTTCAAAAATGACAAATTCTAAAAAAAAAATTGAAGGATTTTAGAAATTGGCAGATTTAGAAAAATGACAAATTTTTGCAACACTCTTGAAAATTGTCAGTTTTTTAATACGTGTTCCCCAGGCTAAATTTTTTGGTAAATTGTGAAGGATATTCCCTAAAATTCCTTTACCCAATATAGGAACCTTTAAAATTTTCGTTATTTCTGATACTCATAAAAATATTGCAAATTTTCAATATTTTAAAAAATTAGACGAACATTTGATTTAAACCAATTGCTGCATCTTGGATTTTTAAACATGGAGAAAAATCCTGATATCAATTAAATTCTATTTCGAATTTTTCAAGCTTAGCTATCTTAAATTTTGCATTTTTGTCATAAGTATTTTGGAGGAGTCTTTTGGCTTGGCAAACACATATTTTCTTGGAAGTTTTTTGTATGATAAGTTTATACTCAACTTCAGCATATAGAAATTCTGTTGGTAAGTAAATTTACATTTATTATTTACTAGCAATACCACGCGTCCTTCGGGCGGGTCTCGTATCTCTATAGTCGATGTCAGCAATATAATACTGAATACCCCCCCCCCAATTTTCATTTCACCTACTAATGCACCCGTCCTGTCAAGAAAATTGAAAAACCACGCCCATTTTTGAAAATTCAACAATTCTGAAACTTCGTGTCAATCTGAAAAAATAATCGACGCCAAATAAAAGAAAAACTAAATTAAATCTAAAAAAATTAATGATTTTAAAGAAAATCTATCAGTTTTAAAAACTGGCTAAGTATTTTTAAAAAAATTGAACATTTTCAAAAAAAAATGACAATTTAAAAAAAAAATGCGGCAGTTTTAAAAATTGAACAATTTTAAAAAGTTTGACAATTCAAAAAAATTTGATAATCAAACGACGTCAAAAAAATGGCCACCGAGTAAATCTGAAAATATCAACGATTTTGAAAAAAGGAAATGATGCTTTAAAAAAATTTAACAATTTTGAAAAATTCAACAGTTCTAAAAAATTTAACAATTTTGAAAAATGAAACAATTCCTAAAAAAAATGACCATCCTGAAAATAGAACGACATCGAAAAAATGACAATTCGAATAAATCTGAAGATATTCACAACAATTCTAAAAACTAAAGTGGTTTTTATGAAATTTTTAAAAATTTGATAATCTTCAAAATCGAACGTTTAAGAAAAAATTAAAAAATCTGGAGAAACAATGAAGATTTGGGTGATTCACATTGGAAGTTCTGAAGAAGACAGATGTAACGCTGTTCAAATATCAGCCTGAAAAATTGCTACTCGACAGTGAATCACGCGGATCTTTACTGCTTTAGAATTATGGTCAGCCAATCAAGTTTCAAAACTACAAATCTGGAGAAATTTACGATTTTGGAAATTTAAAAAATTTTGAAACGATTGACATTTTTATAACATTTGACAATTTCAAAAAATTTGACCATTTTGTAAAATTGGACTTCATGTAAAATTTTACAATTTTGAAAATTTTTACTCTGCAAAATTAGACTTTTTATAAAATATGACAATTTCGTAAAATTTTACAGTTTTGAACATTGAAAAAAAAATGACAATTTTCAAACAGTTCCTTTCGAAGAACTTTTAAAAGTTGTAAAAAAAAATTCGAGACAGAGGAGGACTCGAACCGGGGACCTTCGGCACTATAAGCGGCCGCCTAACCACATCGGCCAATTCGTCATTTTTAATGCCTACTCGAGTACCTATCAACTAGAAAATTCAACTTTCGCAATCTCGCCGTAGGACTTTTCGAACTTTTTCCGCGCTATAAATCTTCTTCTCGCCGAGCTCTTTCCAGTGATACCAATGATCGCGGTAACCTCGCTGTACTTTGGAAGATTACCCAGTAAACCGAAAATATCACTTCACTCCATGTATAAGATAAGAAGAAGAAGAAGATTTTCCAGATACATTCCTTCCTCAGGTGCAGAAAAGATAGAAAATCACGAAGTATTTTAGACATCTTTCCTCAGCTTAAATTAGTAATCCTTCCCTTGAAAAAGTTCTATAAGTTTGAGCGCTTTACTGAGAAAGGCTCAGGTTCAAAACGTATATTTCAGACTGAAAAGTGTAGATACCACTGACACGTAATTTGTGCGATTCTCAAACGACGACTCGTCGACGCCATCCTTAAACACCGTCAGTGTATAAAAAATATATACGTATTAAGTATATGCGCGCTAACTACAATTTTTTTTTTTTTATTATTGCCTTCGCAAATAAAACCCTTTGTCATGTAACAAAGAGCGCACTATATTACGATGATACGTTACGTTGTAAAGGCACCATCAGGTACTTATGTCCACGTCAACTTATAAGTACGTAGAGAAGTAAGTACCAAGTAGGTAGGTAGGTATATAATCATAGAAAGTAATCGCAGACGAGAGAGTCTCGACGTCGTGTCGGTCGTTTCACGCATAAATAAACAGCAAATAGCACCACTATCATAGACGACAACTCGTATCGTCGCCGTCGACTACACAGTACAGACGCATTTCGATGCGAAATGAACTCTTAACCATTATAAATCCATTTGTTTTAATTAAACGTTAATGGTAACCAGTTTAATGGTCGCGGACATTGTACAAGAACATGTTTTATACTCGGTACAGACGCGACTGCGTATATACGCGGAATGCTCTCGTACAAGATTCGCAGCAGCCATGGGTGCTGCCACTTCTACCTCTTTCTCTCTCTCTCGCTCGCTCGCTCACCCAGCTATATTAAAAGATCAACGAAACGAGATTTCGTGCGAGTAGCGTGGCGTTCGCGTGCGCCTGTGTGTCTTGGTGAGCGTAGACGTGTACGTATACGGTACGTAGATATACTCATTACTTTCGAACAATACAATGTCATTAACACAGTAGCGCCGCGTACTTGCCCGGCTAGTTGGCGGTAATGAGAAATTACACTTTTGCCTATACACGATATATTTTTCGAGTCTTAAAATTTTACGACGAAGCAATTATCTCGGCTGAGGCGCGCCTCGCGTCTCGGCCCTTCATTCGTCGCTCGTTCGTTTTAATTGACATATTGGAAATTTGAAGAAAAAAACAACCGGTTAGCAGCTCGTTGTAATTACACGTTCCCTAAGGCGTCAAGATTGGCGCTATGTACGCTCGCACGAGTGAGGCGCAGACACAAGCGAAGGTATGCTCTCTGTAATGTGTGCATTAGGGTGGCACTTAAAAATAAAAATTTTGGATTTTTTTTCGGCACCGTGTGTAGATTTGTGTCAATACATAAGGAGGATATCCACAAAAAATTTCAGCTCGATCGATCCATGTTAACCCGTGCCCCCCGGGGTGATCTTGGTTAAGCGCGCGACGTCACAATGCTTCCACGATAACTCGTGAGAAAAGTGACGTTTCTGTTCGGAGAAAATTCAAC
>JAAOIU010060505.1:0-22217 GCA_018107765.1 Hypogeococcus pungens | reverse complement strand
GTACCTAATTAGCTGGTTTGAGATTTTGAAGAAATAATTCATCTCGTTCACGCTTTTATGCTTTTCAAAAATAATTTTTAAAATACGAGATCACCGTAATCTGTTTTTGAAGTGGATTTTTTTCGAAATATTCGCTCAAAATTTACTTCTCATTTATAGAATTCAGTTTTGGTGTCTAACTAACCCCATAACAAACTCTCCATCAGGCTCATTCTGCGGTTAAAATTAACCTTATTATATCCGCTCACTGGTCTGGAATTTATCAGCATCCACTACAGAAAAGTACTTTCCGAACAATATTAATACCCTAACAGACGTTTGCCGAAGTACAATACACCGAGAAGCATACGTAAAATTTAGTCTCCAGTTTCCAGCAACGTACCTACTTGAGATCATAGAAAAAATCTGCGGTACTTGAAAAAATTCACTAGTGTGGGAATTTTTTTTCTGACATTACTCACCTACACGTCGTTTATTAATAATTACGTCGCAGGATAGGAATAAAATAATAAAGAAAAAGGTATAAGAAAGTAATTCACGTTAATGGGAAATAACCGCGAAATAAAAAGATTCAACACACTACATTTTTCATGGTTTCTTAACTTTTCTCTTTCTAAATAACCGTTTTTGTGCACTGAATGGCGCCGAACTACACCGTCTTATTTTCGGGTACCATTAATAATTTTTCCTTTGCCTATTTATTAATCGAATTCGATAGCGGTAGCTTTAGGTAGCGTTTGGCGAAGGAACTTTTTCGAATGGATAAGGTATACTAATGAAACGGCCAAAACAGAGCCTTAAGGGGGTAGTTGTGAACCTATAATAGGCTACTGCTACTACTGTGTTGAAAAATTAGCAAAAAGGTTTTCGAATATTGCCCTCTAGTATGATCGAACGGTCGTAAATTACCTAGCAATCGTTGTTGAAATCGAAAAAACGTTTGTTGGTCTCAAAATAGGCGTTAGCGGTAGCGGTGACGTTCTTTTTCCAACCTCCTTGCCGTGCTATCGCCCGGCCTTATGTTAGGTAATAATCGAGAATACGGTATTTTGAATGATTGCGTTGATCGAGTTTATACGTACTTATTGTGGAAATTTTATTTTCATTTTTTAATTCGGTAGCCGTTTCCTGAATAGCCCTTATAGTTTGTTCTGTTACATGCTGTGATCTAGCTATGATCGAGAAAAATCGTATACTTGATTTAGAATTCAGTCAGCTGGATTAAATGTAAATGCCGAAGGCATACGTTGCTGGATCAGAGTTTTTGTTTTTATTCGATTTTATAAATTTAAATGTTCAATCGAAAAAACAAATTCCATTTCATAAATCAATTCTAAATCAATGGGATTTTGAAAAATTGAAAACGCTCGTTCCATTGTTAAAAGTAAACACCGTAAAAAAAACATTACTTACCATTTTGAAACGAACGTATAATTTTTCCACGCTCTCTAATGCATTTTCAATTCCAATTCACTATTAACGGGCAAAAAAAATACGAGCAGAAGGCGTATGTAAATAAATAAAAAACACGAACGATAATTAAATAAAGGAATTAAAATTTCACAGCCTCCCCAACTATCCTGTCAGCTTTCAAAAAAATACTTTATCATCTTCTCGCACGTATCGAATCCAATACTGCCCAAATTTTCGGACATTGTCGAGCTCAAGCTGCAAATTTTTATATTACATCGATTCAGAACAATCGCGTTAAAAAACAATAAATATTAATTTTTTTTTCTTGTTAAAAGTAATTGCGCGTACGTGTCAACGACCTCAATAGGAAACGTCATGTACACAATACGCACTAGCACTGCGTGTGCAAAAAGGGTGCGTCACTATTTAATCTAGTAAGGGGATGCATAGAACAAGTCTCTCGAACAAGTCTCCCTGCACTCGATGCCCGTTCCAAAATGTTAAATGTCATTATAGCCCCTTCCATGGCAGCCTTATTTAGCGTATTGAGATCAATATTTTTGTTCATCCCGGGCCGATATCCCGTAAGGGAGCATTTTTTCGGCTATGGAAAGTTTGGGATTTTTTTACAACGATAGCAAAGCAAGCTTTTGTTTAGGAAATGAGGTTTTCTTTCGATATGTATAGAGTTTCAATTCATTTCCATAATTGTAATACGTAAGTAAGCTGAATAGAATACAGAGATGGAGAAAATATGAATTGGAAGTTTGTATATAAAATGAACTTTTTTTCTTTTACAGGCGTTAAAATTTTTAGATGTTTTTCTCGTTCGCGTTTATAACGCTTTATCGTTGGCATTTTTATGATTTTTGTATTCCTTCAATTATAAGACAAATAAAATTTAACTGCCGCGTTGTTAATATCGCCAGTTAAAAATTTTATTAATGTCATTGAAAAAAAAGGCAATTTGAAATTTTATTGTGAATTTTTATTACGCGATAGTATCCTGTTAAATGTGCGAAAACGCGGCAAAATTTTACTTTTACTTTTAGGCGTGAAAAAGTACCCTCCAAAAAAAGATGCGAAAACGAATAAATATATTTACTGAAGAGAAAAAGTACTTACGCGCGATCGGGATCGCCGCATCCCGAGAACTCGGTTATTGCATCAATTACCTAGGTTCGGTGTTACGTGAATGATCGTCTGAAGGTTGTCCGTTTTCAACCTGAGACTCCGGGAACAGAAACACACAGAAGATTTTGGTCTGTAGCTACGCAACTAAGGTCAATCAAACACCCTCCCCCGAGTTCAAGGCTGCTGCTGCGACGAACGAACTCACGCTCGTATGTAGTTGTACGTGTTTGCCGAAAAAGGAGCCAGCAGCGAGAGAGGAAAGAGAACGGAACCGAACTTCGAGACAATTACCTCCTCGTTGTTCTATTATTTTTCAGGGGAAATGTTTCCCCAGCGATTCGTTGATTTATCATCATTTCCCCTACCGTCGTAATCGTTACGAGTTCGGAAACTGATCAGTGGTTCTCAATTGGAGAGTTTGTGTTTACGTAATTCCATTATACCCGGCAGCACGCACGTTGCGTCGCCGTACGTTGTGGTGAGAGATTCATTCAAGCTATTTCTAGGTCAGCTTGCTAGAATTGAAATCGAAATCGTATTTATTGAATTTTTTCCCTTTCAAGCGGTTGTACAAATCGGTTTACGGAAACACAAACGCAATAAGTTGTCGAATAATTGCGATATTCAGTCTGTAGTCAGTACTGTACATGCCAGCCATTTTCATTTTCGTTCTTAGATTTTAAAAAAATAATAATTTATTGTATCAGACAATACCTTATTTCGATTGTGGTTCTTGCTTTCTTCTGCACTACTCAATTTTTATTAACACTTTAGCATGCAACCAATCTATGTAAGATGTAATTGCACAAAGGTGTAATTAGAGAGAATTATATATTTTATGCATTATACTCATACTCAACTTTCCTATTATGAGGCATTTCAATCACCACCACACAACTTAATACACACAAATGGGTTTTCAATTGCGTGTGTTTCATTCTAGAGCTTACAGAAAACGTTCAAGTTTTTTTTTATTTTTAAATTGTACAACGTTGGAAGACGTTTAGATCTCTTCATTGATACGAGATACGATGCTGGTCTGCTACTCATCTCACTCTTTCTGATAAATAGTCCAGAGTCAAGGATTCACGATTCACCATGAATGACCAACCCATTAAACTTTGAAATGAATGAAATTTATAAAAGTATATCGCACAAGAGAGGAATTGAACGGGTAATTTTTATTGACCAGAGCCTTTCAGTTTCAGTTTTTTGAAAATCTGTTGAAATAAACAGAAAAATTGTTCGAAGGGCCATTCCTGTCAGTTCGTACACAAAGTGGTGAGGGGGGAGTGGTGGGGGTTGTTTTCATTTTTTAAATGTGGGTTGCGCCGTCGACTAACGCCGCCGCTGAATTCACCATGCCTAGGTCACGCCGCTGCCGCCGATTGAGAACCCGCGGCATCAATCGGCGTCGGCCATTTTAAGAGATCAAAACAATAAAATCTCGGCCAAAAGACAAGTGTTTTTCAATTCAAAATCCTTTTTTTTGTAAATTTTTTCAAAATTTGTGCCCTCACTATCTCCCTTTTCCCTTCGCCATACTTTCAAAATTTTGCCAAAATTTCGAAAAAAAAAATGTCTAATGATTTCTCCCGTTTTTCTGCTCTACGCCGATGACGCCTCCGTTGATTGCGCCTCGACGCAAACCTTTGTGTAGGAATACCTCGAGGCTCTATGAGAGACGATGAATACCGCAAGCTGGAGTTCTCTAGTGATTTGGAAGAGTAGCCACGAGTAGTCAACGTTTTGAGGAAAAGTTGGATATGGAAGTTTAGAGTGTGGATAAGTCGATCCAACGTGTAGGATATCTGAAAAGCTTTTTGGCGATTTTTTCGAATTCTGTGTTAACGCTTTTTATATTACCGAAAATGTGATAGAAAATTTGTAAAATTACATTTCCTTCAAAAATTCTGAACAAAATTATGTACCTAAAGTCGTTTTTTCTCCCTAAGAAATTCACTTTTCCAACTTGAGTGAAAAAATCACTTGATTAGAGTCATAAATCGAGGTAAGTTGAGCTCCTTATTTTACGTAAACTTTTCAGCATTTCGCCTCACTTTATGTACTAACTGACATGGATTGACCTGAAACTGAATTTTTAGTTCATTTCGGTTGAATCAATATGTTGTGTATCATACCTTTAAATTCAAAATTTATTGAGCTATTTCAACTTAAATGTGATTGAACCGGACATCTTCATCAATTACCTCACACCTACGTATGTAGAACGAAATATCAGTAGGTACCGAATAGTAAAATTTTGTGTGTGATTTTCATTATTTTTCATTTTTTTCCTGCTTAATTGAAACTTTAAATTTTTATTCGAAGATACGTTCGTATTTATTTATCCTATGGCTGTGAGTAAAGGTAGAACGTTGTACGTAAAAGAATCAGCGGTATGCGAAAAAATATACTTAATGCTGCGGCAAGTATTGATGTATAATCGTTTATTTACGCGTTTTACGTTAGTGCATGATTCGCGCCAGCTAAAACAATACGCGATATAGCGGTAGGAACAGAACGCTGTTAATGACATACTCGCGCGTTCCGTACTTTGGTTATCACTGTCGCCGTTAAGTTCTTCAATCTTGCTTGTCTTTGTCGGCACTGCACCTTGCTTGCATATTAAATTGGTGGGGAATACATAAACAAACGCTGACTCCGACCAAGGACGTAGTGCGGTACCAGATCAGCTGTACTCGGAGTACTATCTTTAACGAGCGGTGGGGATAAATTGCCTTAACTCGCGCTTGTTTCCTGTTCCTTTCGACAATTTTTAGGGAACGAGAGTGGCTTCTGCGTGCGTGTACTGTTCAGTGCGATAGGTTGGTCGTTTCAACGCGTTTGTGTGCTCAGTGTTAGTCCGATGGTCGTTGCTCGTTCGTTGTGTGTTTATTCAATATTGTGTGCAAGAATGCGTTTGTGATATTTACCCAGAAGCAGCATTTGCGGCTTGAAATTTTTAAAAAATCGTAATTGTGGCTTAATATGTCCTCGAATGTGAAGAGATATTGCTGTTCGCGTTACGGTTTCGGGGCATCCTCTTCTGAATTCGGCGGCGTCGGTGGATTTTTATTCGGAAATGCGGCTTCATCGAGTTACAGGTGTGGTGGCCTGCGTAATCCTGATTCGTTGTTGGACATAACGGCCAAAGTTGTCGCCGAAAATATACCATTCCAACGGATAGAAGAACGATATGACCGAATACCGGAGCCCGTCCAAAGGCGCATTATATATTGGTCGTTTCCTCGTAATGAACGCGATATTTGCATGTACTCGTCGTTATCACGAGTGCCTTCCAATACCTCGTCCAGTACAGAACATCAAAATTTAGCTTTTTACAAAGGATTAAAATTATTAGAAAATAATTGCGTCGATAATGTGCTGCAAGTTGGTTAGTATCTTTTATCTACTCTTATACGTAGCGCCAAGTTGGAGCGTTTTTAAAGTGTGTCGTCGAGTACTGGTTTCGTATAACGGTACGAAAACAACTTAATTATCAAATTTCTTATTCAAATTAATGTCCGTGTTTACGAGCTAGAGTTTCCTTTTCTCGTGGTGTGCATTTTGTACGCAATACGTATGTGCGAGCGGTGGTGGGCTGAAACGTGAAATTATTCTTTTAACCTATATTACCTATGTAGAGACATGACCATAATACCTTCGATGGCTTGATTGGGAAAATTCTAATAGAATTGTGTACCAGTTCCACGAAATATGTAAGTACTTGGCAAAAAAACCTTATGGGTCGCATGATAATAACTATAAAACACGTGGTTAATCAAAGTGATGGAATGGAAGATTCACTCATAACTCCTAATCACCAATTTTTGGACTACCTAGTTTTCGTGCAGTGTTATTAGGGAGATGGTTGAGAATGCTAGAAAAAATGTCATTCAAAATGCCATTCTTCCTTCTACTACTTACTTACACCTCTGTCGAAAATGCATGCCACTGCGAGACGTAGGTGGATACTGGATAGATATTGGAACCATAGTTGTTCATTTCTAGTGAATGTCGTTCAAGTCTTCTGTCTTGTATGTGAGTCGTGATTTGTGAATCATTGAAAAATGTTACAAATGTACTTGAGAAGTCGAATTGCCTTGCTTTTGTGTCTCGATAATGTGTTTCTCTCAGATAGATTTTTTTTATCATTTTGAAACCGCTCCATACAAATGTTATTTCACTTTCACGAGGAAAAAATGCATTGTATCGATTGTATATAATTCGATACGCTCGTAGTGTAACAGATGCGGATATTTTGTCGGCTTAATTACTCGTCAACGAAGATAGTTGACCGTTGAGGGTACGTAATGTGTATAATTTTGAAAATTTGCCCGTTCTTTCGTCTTCGTCTTGGCGTTACTAACGTCGGCGACGCATGCACTCGTACGTATTTAGCTGACTACAATCGAGTCAGTTTCACAACCCACGTATTATATTCTTGGGCATACAGGTAGTAGGTACGTTCAATTAAAAATTCTTAACACAATTTCAGAACCCAGAATAGGTTCTGTAATTATATTCGTTATTGTTGTGCTGCCTACGTTTGTTCAGTGTATGTACACAGAAGTATAGGTACGTTGCAAGGTTTTCACAAAATAACGCCAACTTATTATCCGTGATGTCGTCCCGTAATGATTTGTACTTCGATTTTACTCCTCAGATGTAAATTTCAGCGCTCTCGTTAAATAGCTTATAGGGACTGGAAATGGCGAGAGTGATGGTCGACATTTCATTTCTTTGCAGACTGTGGCTGGTACACTGACGATAACCTTAATCATTGATGTCACGCGAAAAACACTGTGCAATGAATCAATAACCTGGAAACTAAACTATTCTACATATCCGATATACTTACCGTACCTACTCGCCCCTAAGCTCCCTCGGCACGATGCTCCACTCGTCTGTTCATTTCGCTACTTATGACTCTCTAGTGTATCTACCCTTTTCAGTTTCATTGAGAGTTTTTCATCGTCGTGTATTTTTTTTCACGTGTGCGTGCCACTGTTATTCTTTTCAACCAGCAGCGTGGTCATAAGGCACGGTATTGGGTCGTTTTTTTTTTCTTTTTCTCGGCTGTAAAAAATATTCAAACGAATATCGATATTGAATGAAAAGAATAAGTAGCTAAAAAAGAAAAAAATTCATTTTCAAAATCTCGATAAGTTCAACTTGGCGAAAAATGAATATATATTGGTGCCAAATTATACGGAAGAAAGGAAAAAATGTATCTCATTCAAACCACTGCCTCGAATACAGAGATGAAAATCTCACCACCACTTCGGTCGTAGTATACTTCAGATTCTTGACGCATGTATTAGGTACGATTACGTTTGAAAATCGCAACCTAAATAGACGTACACTTCGGAAAGAATCAACCAAAGGTTACATGGAAGCAACGAAGCAAAAAAAAAAAAGAAGTAGATACGTCGCATAGAAAGTAACTAGCCTCTATTCAATACATAGAAGCCCTAAAATCTGATGAAAATTCAGGATGGTCGAAGATGAACGTATAAATCCTCCACCCTTCTTTTGATTACACTCGTCGAACAGATAGAAAAAGCAACGAAGAAGACTTACACGGACTGTGCGAGGAACTTGAAAACGATTCTTCGCACAGATACCTACTACACGTATTTCTGTATAACCAAGATGAGAGCGCACGCAGCCCGAGCATTTATAATGATCCGCAGAGACCAAAGAGGCTTTTAGTAGTGCTGCGCTGGATGACGAGTAATACGAGTACGTGGCGGCGTGGTGTTTTCGACATGACTATAAAGACACCCTTCTGTATGTGCTTGAGATTTACCAGATATTCGAGAAAACGGCTAACAGAGACACGATGCGATGTGATGTTTTCCCAAAGTGCAGCTGTTTTACCTTATAATACCTGTACGTATAAGTACGAACTCAACAACGGACGTAGACGTTGCCACCAGGCATCGACCGACCAACAAACCAGTCGTACGCGATTTTGAAAATTTTCAATACTGATTCGGTCGTGTGACGGACGGCGCACCGAGCCCGAACTGGGTCAGTCGGTTACTCCATCGAATAGTCTATGAAACTCTACTCGTTCGTATTTAATATCTTTTTAAACTGGCAGAAATTAGTTAAAATAGACGGCGCAGTCGTAGTATTGTTAGCGAACCAACTCGACAGTTTTTAAATTAAAGGTATTAAATAAATGACAAGGTCGACAGATAATTTATATCGGAAAGTACAACTTACACATTAAAAATACCAGTATAAATTATCCTCGATTGTTGAAATTATTGTTTTTTACACGCCGCTGTTTGTTGAGCGTAGACTGGCTATGGGCATGCGCAATGAAGTCTGCGCACACGCGTCATCATCGTGTACTGTCGAGCGTCGTCGGGTTTGGTACTTTTCAAAGTACTTTTGATTACGCTGGAAATTGAAGATACTTCAATTGAATAATGTGTACATAATAATGCATCAACGTGAAATCCAATTACATGCCAGGATATCATAGAACGTTTCGTTAATAATCGTGGTACTCTGACGTTGAAGTAGGAAATGGTACGACTGACTACGGTCTCGTATGCTCATCCAATGAAATTCAGACGAACGACGAAAGTCGAACATATTTCCTTTCATATGGATGACGACTTTGGTATATGCTTAGCCGGAGAAACTGAAGTGCCTAAGAATCAGAATACTCGTTAGTAATCTGACAAATTAAAAGTAACATCGCAAAATTGGAATTGAAAATTTAAGAAAAAAAATAAAATTTTCTACAAAAAAGCAAGTAAGTATTATTAGAAAATTTTCAGCAAAAATAATCATGCTTGCTTGACCGTTCAAAATTCGATTTTTTAGTTGAACTCGACATCCTACGAGAAACCCCATAAAACATCATTGGAAACAAACTCCGCATCAATTACGTACACTATACGTATCTATAGGGAAAAAAATCTCGTCATTCGAGAAATGATTTTTTTATCGTTACTCGGCGCGGTCAATAACCAAGACTCGTGTTATGACCTATTCCCGATAAGCCACCGTTTCAAGAACGCGTGCATATGTCAAAATACGTATAAAAAGCGGAGGTTCGAAGGAAAAACATGAATTCGGTGTAAGAATGTTATTATTTTACGTGGTACATTTTTCAAGGAAATTCGTTGTACAGCGCGTGGATAAAAAAAATCATACTAAGTACAAGCGAGATGGAAGAAAAATGCGATCCGGCTTAGATCAGGGCGAGGAAGGTGGCCAGGGTGCTGGAAGCATTCCCGCGGAGGACTCTGCGGTGTATATAAAATATGTAAAAAGAAAAAAAAATGAAAGAAAATTATAAGAGAATAGTATCATTAAAAAGTTTAGTAAGGATGCCATTATATATTAAACAAGTTTTCTGGATTTTTAGGAATAAGGGATGTATTAAAGTATAAAATAGAAGACCCATTTTGAGCAGCAAGCAAGAAGTAATGCATTAATAATTGAACGTACGAACCTCACGTACATCAATTATTTAACCGAAGCAATCACATTGTGCGGACGGAAGATGTTAAAACATTTATATTCTACTTACGAGGCGGAAGGAGACGAGTGGGCGTTTTAAACATTCATGGCTTTTATGTATATGGCTTATTGTTCCAGTAGAAAAAGCGGGTACGGTGCATTAAAAGATTATCGAAAGATAATGTGGTAAGAAAGCGCATTTTCTAAGAAAAGATTCGGTTTAATGGCGGCGGATTTTTTACGATTATAACGAAGCGTTGGGCTTATTACTAACGAAAATATACACCTTGCGGTTGACCGTCAACGTTGAAATTTTTATATTAGTACTTATTAGATGGAGTTTTTTTCTATTACTCGCCTCTGAAGCAAATTCATCGCATCGAGATGTTTTTAAAACCTCCAAAATGGCTGCGAGTCGTGAAACAAAAGTGGAAAAAGCTTTTCCGAAATGATACTCGCGTAGTTGGGCAATTTTTTTGTTCGTACATGCGATGAATGCTTGCCTACGACGCACAGGCACAGGTGCATGATCATCGATTCATATACAATAACGAACTTACATAGGTATTGACTATACCTACACGTACCTTTGTACGTATCAACTCGTAGTACACATCAGCGATGCTTGACGTTTCGTGCAGAAATTTCATTCGCCACGAAAAGCCAACCGTAAGTGTTGACAAAGAGTGAAATCTATCAATATTGATGGTTTCTGCTTTGTCATTTAGTCGTGTATTAATTACGGCTTTGTCGTAGTGACGTTTTATTGATGGTACGCCAGTCGTGTATGATATATTTATCGTTATAAATGAAACAGTACCGTCAAACGAGTCTTTTTTAAATCGTCCATGGTTAAGAATATCGCCATAAGGATTGATGGGGTACCAGGTGGTTCACGATAATGGTTCTGTCTAAAGTATTCTGTGATACGTCTTGCAGCCACGAAGCAGGCAAAAGCAAATTGTTCTAAAATACGGACCACCTATTGGTTGATAAGTTGCGAGTTTGCATAATGAATTGGAATATGCCGATAAGTTGGGAAAAAGGCTTAGAAATAACTTAAAATTCTTTTATAGAATAACCCGAAAGTAATGAGTATACGTGTGGAAAGATACGAGAGGAATCTGTACGAGAATTTTACGTTAATTGATGAAACTCACTAGTTCGTTTTTTTCAGCATTTTCAAACTGTATAAAAAAAATTTCAAAAATGATTAGAAATCGCAAAATTCAAAGGAAAGGCAGAGAAAACGAAATATCGTGTATTGTAAAGGGGGAAAGGGTGAACAATGAACTTGTGTCCTGTGTGTAGTGTGTATAAGAAAAATTCAACTTTTAAAAAATTTTCGATTTTCAAAAAATTGAAGTTTTGAAGATTTTCTTTCTTATTCAATTTTTTTTTTCAACTTTGATTTTATTCTTAATTTACGAATATTCGAAAAACAATTTCTGAAAAATTTCCCAATCAAAAAATAGGGAAGTTTCAATTTTGAAAATGTTTTCAAGTTTCAGCAGTTCAAATTGTGAAGAATTTTTTCGTTTCCAAAGAAAATGAAAAAATTTTCTAATGAGCGTGGTTTACCCAAACTTGCTTTTTACTCTGCTAGTGACCCTCTCGAAGATGATGGGATTCTCAAAAAAAATTTACTTCGCTACGAATCATCATGAAACCCACCAAACCTTTCCGTGACCTCTTAGAAGCTTTTGAAATCGCGAAATTTCGCATATTGAGCGTGGAATTAACGAAAAACCCCATCTAAAGTAAGGGCGCAAAAACCTCGAATTACCCTTTCATCGTGAAATTATTCGCAATCAAATTCCGGAAATAAGCCTTCACCTTTTTTTCTTTCTGTCGAGAACCTTGAGCCTGGCTAGGTAGGCATGTGTAATGCGTACGAAAGAAATCCCCATTTGTATTCCTTTGATATATAATTCCATTCAATGGCAATAACGTCGAGGAATTCGGTACATCATTTCGACTTCGACGACAAAAACGAACTCTTCGATAGCTGAGTAGTATAGAGAAGCGAAAAACAATAAAAGCTCGAACGAAGTACGTTTGCAAAGAGAAGTGTATACCGTAGTGAAAATCGAGCTCTCCTTTGGAAAACAATATCGGCGCATTTTCAATTTTCATCGCTCGAAAAGTATATCTGAGAGCAATACGTTACTTAAATACTTACGTAGACGATTATTTTAAGTACGTCAAGTAAATACTCAACCATTTTACCTGGAAATCGAATTTCAAACGAAGGAGCACCTTTCGATTAGACCTTTATAGTTTCTCGCAATGGAAACAAAACTGGTTTTGGTTAATTGAAATGTGTTTAAAAAATTCTTAAAATCATTCGAAATCTTCAAATTCTATCACAACGACCTTGTTGCACGTCACCATTTTCAAATCAACTGATTGAAAGCTGATAAAAACCTAGCAACAAGGCGCTTTTGTTTTTAAGCGATTTTTTTCACTGTTTTCGATTAATTGAATGGCATCGTGTGCTTTTCTCTCACTCTCGTTGTGTTGGTGTTCGCATATAGTATAGTAGTACATATAATATGTATACTGAATGGTGTTTATCTTACGCCGTCTCTTGAGTAACACCGTTATTTGTGGTAACTGATAAGGATAACGTTATTTACGTACTTTATCACCGCATTGCTTTTTAGTATTGGATTTTCAAAATGGTAAAATGCGTTTCTGTACGTTGGCTTCTGTTTGGTAATTCGCTTCGGGTTGTTACCCACGTGCGTAGTTTTTCGAAATTGCCTCGTTATCGAAATATGCATGCATGTAGTTGGAAAGAATAGTACACATAATTAAGTAACTTTTTCAAATGTTTTGCCTTGACTATACATTTTTTTATTGCGATAATACGCGAATGTAGAATAACGAATTGCGTAAAATTTGAAGAAAAAAAAAACAGGCTGCGAGCAGATTTAGTTTTTGCGACGGTATGGCGAAATTTCTCAACAACTTGATTCGAGCACTTGAAGCCTTTTCAGTTTAAGTACAGTTTAAAGATATTTTTGAAAAGCAGAAAAGTAAATCTCAAAAGTAAATGGAATAAGTAATTATTTTCAACGTATTTGAAGAGGAATTCCATCGACGAATAATTATCGACGAGTTTCAGTCGAGGATAAAATTCAACTTTTCTTTTCCTCCGTGATAGTTGATTTTTTCAAAATGAGAGAATTTTTTTTTGAGAGGGGGAGCTTCTTTACCGAGTAGTTATTCGAACAGGTGGAACAGTTTGGTTGGTGTCAAGAATAGAGTAAGTAGGAAAAGCAGTGAAATAGCAGAAAGTGACTCATTAGGTATCTAGAATTTCCAATGTCATTAATTTGATTAATCAAATTTCTTTCTAAAAAAACGGAAAATTGTTCCAAGTGAAATAAAAAATTAAAATTTTGCTTCTAGTTTTTTTTTGACGTTTCTATTCGACTGGAAGCGGTCTCGAGCTACTCTGGAATTCTTTGAAAATTTTCCATAGACTTCGAAACATGATCAAATTTACTTTCTTCCTTATTGTAAAACAATGACTAGTCAATCAAGTTTCAAAACTACAATACTTTCTTCCTTTCTGTAAAAAAATGTTACGAAATAGAATACTGAAATTTTGATCGAAGTCTTATTTTTTGATGTACTCTGTTTCGTTTGTTTCGAATGTTGCCTCCTTTTTCGTTTACTTCATGTACTTACTGTACAGATAGTAAGAAAATTTTTATTCCACTCAAGAATGCAGTTATTGATATGGCATTTAATTAGCTGATGAAAGAAAGTCACTTAACGAAGAATATGATTTTAGATTAGAGGAAAATTCCACTCGAGATATCGCGTCACGACAGATTTCATTTGACGAACTTCGTCGAATAAGTGTATGTGTACGCAGGTGAATTGAGTATATGAAAATTAGCGTCGAAGAATTCGGCTCACACATTTTGCCTCTGCGAGTAGACATATTCGGGAGGTACAACGACGTTGACGACGAGCCTAGTCGAGTGGGTGGCCAATTAAAAACTCCAAAAGAAGATCTCTGTATGCGAAAGCTTATTGGAATGATTTGATTGTAGAAGGTGGAATAATTAAAGGAGACGCGGCAAGAAATGGTGAGTCTAAGGAATAAGTGAGCGAATTATGTAATTTTAATTACAAAGGTTTTAGTTTATTAGATTCGTTTTCAAACGAAAGGATCAATTGAATTTACACGTGGCGTGAATGGCATACTATAAGTATTCGTACGCTGTCGTATACAACAGTAGTATGTGGTCAGAATATGCGAATGTGTGCCTGTCGTATGGTCTCGTACACATCTGGTGCGACGTTTATTGCTATACGAAATCCGCAGGTAATTTTGATCGCGAACGGTAGCTAGAGACTGAATACGGACTGGTAGAGGTTTTCGCAGTGCAGACCCTACCATTGTATAACTGCAAATCGCGCTTTATACCTGACTGGTAATGAGTGAATTTCGATATAATATCCTTTTTTTTATGAGGCCTTTTTACGTATTAGATCGAAGTACAGCTTTGTTTCTTATCACGGTATACGCGTTTATTGTGCAAACGAAAGAGCATTTTTATTGCCCGTCCACCGTCCATATAGAAAGCCGCAGGAGAGTACAAAGGCTGAATTTTTCTTCTTGTTTAACACCCGCCGAGAAATTGCTATCTCTAGTTGCGTCTTTTTTGTTACCTACGGCGTATCTAATGCGTCCATTTGACCCTCGTTTATTGGAAAACGCTGGCGACTAATTTTTTTTGCCATTTTTCCCCACTCCAATAGATGCTCTCATTTGATGAATCCAGTTCTACGATTCAAAATTATAAGGGTATCGAAGCAAAAAAAAAAAAAAGAAGAATAACCCGAACCGAATTATATATATCTACCTGTGTTGATTTTTTTTCAACGTAAATTAAATCATAAGCTGGAATCCATTTATACTTCGAGTTCTCATCAATTCTACGAGCTTCACAAAAATTGAAAAGTTAAGCAGATTATGCTGAAGGTTTTTTTTCTGTCTCGCGCAGCAAAAAACCTTATTCTCGGCGCTCAAGTCTTAATTAATCCAGTAAATTACGCGGAAATCATCGCAGATACGTAACTTCAACCGCCGTCATGATTCACCAACTGTTTAATCTGGGGAAAAAATGCATTTTCATTCGTTTTATACCTAGCTTTAACAAACGTCGATGAGCCGAACTGCCAATGCGAAATTTCATAAAGCCACAGCCTGTGTTACACGTACTGTACGCGTTTGGATAAACCTAGATAGATACGCGGTGAAAGGATAAATGACGAGAGATAAGGCTGACATTCGTTTAATCTGGCTTTTCGGTAGTCTGTAAAAATGCGACGATTCGCCTGCACTAAACGGCGCGATGATAAAAGAGGGTAAGATTGAAAATGCCACGACCATTTTTAAGAGTTTATATAGCGAATGTAAAGGCAGGTGTTTTGGAAGCATCGAATAACGCTCCGAAAGGTGCATGGAACACGATATAGCGCATTTTGAAACACTGCGTCTGGAAAAATTAACAGTTAAATGGAAATATAGGACAATGGATCCTTGCATGGTTTGAAGGTTGATCGATTGTGAGTGTTTCTTTTTGTAGTACCCTGTTGCGGTATCTGAATTTTACTCGAGTTCTGGTCTTTAGAAAATTTGAATCGTTGAATGGAGAATTGATTTAGCGTGTCGACAGTGTAAAAAAAATCGGATTGATTTCGAATCAGAAAGACAACGAAATCGTTGAATTTTTTATGACAATTTCTCAGGATGGAAACAACGGGCATTGTTTCTTTTTGTAGTACCCTGTTGAGGTACAGAATTTTACCGGGATTCTAGTCTTCAGAAAATTTGAATCGGTGACTAGAGAGTTGATTTAGCGTGTCGGCAGTGTAAAAAAACAAAAAAAAAACAGGATATATTTCAAATTAGAAAGACAATGAAATGGTTGAATTTTTTATGACACTTTTTCAGGATGGAAACAAACAAGCATCTGTAGCAAATAAATAGTGTAAATTTAAAGCAGTCCTAACTGTAAAAAATATTTTAATTTTTTACATTGCTTTAAACCGGAGTTGAATTTTAATAAGCAGTTTTATTCAATTTGTATACTTACGCCTTCACGGTGTATGAAAATTAAAAGCGCAAAAGACAGAGAAGAAGTGAAAAAAAGAGACATTGACGTTTCAAGACAACGCACAATATTTTTCAGGAGACCGTTGGTCCATGCAGTATAGCTATTTTGTACGTGTTCGAGTTATTCGAAATTTATGATAATGATCGCTCGTTCATAAGACACCTCGTTGGGGGTCTGACATTTTTTCTATTTCAGAATACATCCAAGACTGGTGTTTTTGTTGTTGTTGCACCACTGAAAGAATATTTCTCTGGCTGCCTAAAAATCTCGACTGAGCAAACTACGGTGGGGTGGTTTTTTCGATAAATCGCACGCACGGTCGCGTATTCGTGAAGAGTGAAAAGGCGGTAGGCGTATATGCAGTTTTCAAAACGTCGCTGAGAGACTGGAGACCGATAGGACGAAGAAAAGGTACACGCGGTCGAGGTTTGGGAAGTAGGTAGGATACCAATTTTCTTAATATTACGGAGGGGGTCGCAGAGTTGCCAATTAGGCTTTACTATAAAGCAGAACCAACATACAAAAGAGATCCCGACGTAATGTATAAAATCTGTTTCACTTCAAAGACGTACAGACGTGTATTATATTTCCTCAGTTGTTAAGGTTCGGATGAAACGTGAGAGACGCCAAGTGGTACGAAAACCATCCATTACTTACATAATTTATGTACCAAGGCGAAAGTAATGTTTTCCATACGTTTAGCTCGACCCGCCATCACGCCACGCCGACCAGCGAATAATTTACCAAACGAAACTGGCTACTTTTGCCAACTTGACCGTAAAACCCGACGAGCGAAATTGCCTCATTTGGCGACGTCACACGACCAAAGCTTATGCATTTTGAGAACCATTTAATCGGTTTGAAAAATAAAAAAGATAATAATCTAAATTATATGGAGTACAATGAGTAGTGTGTACTTGTTTTGTGTTAGACGTTCTTTATTTTCTGCCCCTTTTCTTTCGTCTTTTTTTTAAAAACCGAAACGAAACTGAAAAGTAGTGGAAATAGGTTGGATGAAATTTTAGACCCGAGTTTTCGTACGATACTTCTGCACCATTCTAGTATGAAGGTTTCTGAAGTGTTTTTTTGCAAGAATTTCCGCCACATTCAGCATCATTTTTAGATGTGTTTATTTTGGAATATTTTCAAAGTGTTTTGTTTTGCTTGCGAGTCGTCCATATGAAGTATTGTTTTCCATTGTACTTCGGAAAACCCCTCCTCTCTAAGTTTCTAAATTTTTACCAGTACGTTGACTCATTTTTAGTGTAATGAAAACATTGAGCTTTTTGTGTAAACTCGTGTTCGTAATTCGTACGTATATTTTCAAAAACTCGAAATCTCTAATTTAATCATTCGAAGGAAAAAATTCGATTACACAATTTTACGGAAACTTTATTATTATAACTATAAAGTATACGATATAAAGTGGAAAATTTCACATAAAAAGATGCGGACCCTTTTGAACATTTTCGTTTATTTTTCTACGCTGTTCGCAATGAATTTAAATAATACATGTTTGGACTTCGACTGGTCTTCGGTGTTATTTTAGTAGACGTGAAGTGCCGAAAATTCAGTTTCATCTGTCGTTTAGTTTTGCTCGGATGATAGGGGTGAATTTTTAATTTATTAAAAAAAACTTCAAAAGGTAATCATGTACGTATAATATGAGATACACATATACATGCAAGAAAAAAACGCAACTACAGTGGAGAGGCGATCAGAGAAGATACATATGATGACGTACGTACACACACGTATATGAGAATAAAGCTGAGTAAGGAAGAGTGAAGGGGAAAAACTGTATCTTGAAAAGGTTTCATTTTATATAGTCAAGACAAGAAAAATGATTTTTAAAACGTGTTTTTCTTCGTAGTCGATATTTTATATAAGGTATTCAACGTGTGTATACGAGAATAGACGTGTGTTTAACATTCCAGCATGTAGAAAAAGAGAGCCTTTACTGAGTAGTAGGGGAACTGCCCGAAGCTAGTGGCTGGTTGCAGAGCTGGGCCGTAGACGTAGACACTCTCACACACAGAAAGTGTGGTAAGGTTTTTGTTGAGTTCCTACATGAATACGAAACGTACCTGGTACGATGTTACGAGGTGGGTTAGCTTTTGTTTTTTTACGAGAAGAATTTTTACTCCCTTTGCTTATGATGACCAAACATAAGGCCGAATATGAGGTGACCAGAGTCGAAAAATGGATACGGTTCTCGAGTTCGTTTTTTGGCCGGCCATCTTTGACTTCAACCTGAAACCGAAGCGAATTAATCTGAAGCGAAGGAATTTCTTCTCTGTCTATGTAGAACTTATTTGTCTGATGACGTCACTATTTCCCAATTTCTATAATTATTGTGAAACTGAGCGTAGAAAAATTACTCACTTTTGTTTCCAACTAAGAGTTTTCCAGGTTGGAAACTTATACGCAGCGTTGCTGGTGAAACATCTGGTTCGCTGCGTATGCCAGTCGATTTTTGTACAAATCATCGCTGTAAATTGTGTACTAGCTGAAGGGTGATCTAGCAATTCCAATGCTGGTATACACGTAACTGTAGGATGGGTGATTAATTAATTTTGTCCGTTTTTAAATGAAATTCATTGGTATGTTCGGCAGCTGAGGAAATTTTAGAAAAATCGTGTTTTTATGACTTGTATGTACCTATTTTTTTAATTTTCCATTTTTTTAAATTTAAAAACAAGAAAATCACAATAAAATTACTTGGGTGGCTGAAATTTTGTTGAAATATTTTTTAAAAATATAAAAATACAACGAGCATACTACACCTGAAACATATTGAAAATTTAGTCCGATGAAGAGCTCAAGTTTTCGCTCTAATCCTCTATTAATATTCAATTCTTCGAAATCTGATTCCAAAAGCAATCCTCGCTCATGCGCGTACCACTTGACTAATACCTACGAATTTTTAAAACAAACCGTCTATTCAAAAATATTCGCTAAAACGTGCTCATTTCTTAATTTCCTGTTTTACTCGCTGTACCGAATTGTTCACGTATACTCACTAAGCAGGTATTCATAGGTGTACAACGCAAGTCTTGGTCCAGTTCTGCTTGATGTACTATTAAACCGTAGACACTGAGCAATTTTCACGCCAACATTTGCAACCAGCTGGTTTAAGGGAAGTACAACACATACCTAGATCTACGCCGCGCCGGAATCGGTGGAAAAAAGTAAACAGCTGCGCTGCGCTACGGTTGGGGGCAAAGGTGTCGAGTTAAATATAAAAAATTACCATTCAGGTTTAATGAACTTTACGCCGTATTGCAGATACGTTATAGAGGGTAGTTTTTATACGAAATTGAAAAAAGTAAAACTGGCTCCGGGTCGTGTGGCTTGGAAAGGTATGTAGTTCTAGAAACATTAACCTGAATGGTGTTTAGCATCCAAAGCAGTTCTGGGTTTTGGAGAAGTGCACACGCCTCAGTGAAATCCTCAACTATGAGAATTAATGGAAATTAACGTAATGAATAATACAAGTAATATGGAAATTTATCAGCGTAAAAAAGGACGTGGTGAAAAAGGTCAAATTTTTTATAACGCTCGATTAATGAGAAATGGAAGCAAAAAATTATTCGAAAAAATTAACCTAACTATTCCGAAGATATTTTTTATTCGAAAATTTCCATCCGACAGTTCTGCGGTCACATGTCGTTTGAAATGTTGATTCAGTAATAGGATTCCGCGGGTACTCGGTTAATTCAGCAAATCAGCGAGATCTTTATATTATTACGAAGTAAGTGTAAGATGGTTTTTGTGAATCGTACCGTATATATGAAAAATACGCGACCAATTATCGTGTAGGATTTCATGTTATTTTATATACAAAAGAATGTCAATGAGCGAGCGTAATAAATTTTATCAGCGTTAAAAATTACTTCGAATGGAGTTAATTCTCTACAGGAAGAAGGTCTATTACCGACGATGACAAATCGCGCAACAAAAATTCTAGCATCTGCGCAGCTTTACAATTTCCAATGAAATTTCACCGCTTGTGCGACATAGAAAAACGAACGCGTGCCTGCGTCTGCATGAAACGATGAGGACTCGAAAGTTCTTCATCACCTAGGTATAGCTAACCAGCAACGCCATCAGCCAATAGGTGCAGTAGTCCAGCAAACGCGAGAGAAGTAGAATTCGGCCGAGCAAACATTGACGCTGCCATAAAGATAAAGCACGCTTTTTAGTGGATTGCCAAATCGAGGGGAACGACAAGTACCAAAATAAGATAGTTTGTATTTTGATAAGAAAGCCGTTAACCCTCGAGCTGGCTCGTTTTGTCCCCTGTTATTTAATCCAGACCGGATAGGCTAATCTAACGCAGCTGTTGTTTGCGTTGCTGAGTAAAGACAGAGACATGGTACCCGGGCAACAGATGTAAGCCCCGATTAAAGACACCAGGCTGCGCTGTTTTTATTAATAATAAATTTCAATATCGCTTCCCATCCATTTACGTGTACGCCTTTTTTTTCTCTTCGCATTTGAAACCATTGCGATGGCTTTTCTTATACTTACGAGAAAAAAAACACACGTAGAAATGATGTCGTATGTGGGATCCAAGACTAGCCTATACGATGTAAATTAGCTAGTGTTTGTTAATAACTGGCGATGTGAGATTCGAGTCAGTGAATTTATATAGAGAGCTTTAATCAAGTACGTATACCGGTGGAGCAGATGCGAGAGAGTTTACTCGATCCAAATAGTGTACGTTCGACAAAATTGTTTACTGTTCGGATTTCACAAATGACGAGGGTTATAAAACCATCTCGCAAGAATGTCGCAATCTACTTAGATGATTTATTTTTTAATATCAAATAAAAGGGTACACATCCCTTAAGAGAATTCAAACTTCGATATAATAATATGATCTGTGGCTATTCGTAGAAATCATCGCAAATGAGATTCGATCGATCTTGCATCTTGCCATTTATGGAACCGATGTAAGTATAAAAATATTCTAATCATTTGGCAAGCATCGTGGAATTCGGCGATAATCGCGTTCCAGCCGCTTCGTCCAAAAGCTATGTCATAAGTACGTATATCGATAAAATTCCACAACCTGACGCAAAATGATAAACCGCAATAAAGAGAAAAAATCAACCAGCCAAACCGAGAAGACGAATCGAATACCGAATGCGAAATTTCCAACTAAATCGTACGCACAACTCGTCCCGTCATTCTGGTATTATGAAAATTTTTAAACTTTGATTGATGATAATTGTTCGAATTTTACGTAAATATTAACGCAGCCCGGTTGGAGTCCAATTACCAGCATCGGTACATTATTTATTTTATTATGACTACGGGTCGTATAATACTACTATGTGAGCATTATTACGTACCCACGTAAGAGATAAGAACGTGGTAAAATATTCCGATCGAATTTTAATTACACAGACGACGATGATGAAGTTCCAAAAGTGTTATAGTTTGACGATAACGAGGCTATTTTTTTCATTTTGTCGTCCGTAAATGGTAGAACTGTAACAGAAGAATTATAAATTTAAACGGAAATATTACCGACGATAATTTATTATCCGGGTTGGATTATGTTTTGGAATTTGTTAAAAATGATCCGGCTTTGTTTGCTGTGCTAGTGCCAGAAGATTCGTATCTAGATAAATGTTCGTGGAATTGGTGCGCCATATTTGAATTTAATTTCGAACGATGATTAAAATCTTCATATTTTTCGAATTTTCTAGGCTCGGAAGGAAAATTTTTAATCCAAACTTTATAAATCGTAGTTAAGTACGACAGATGAAAATCACGAAGTTCATCTGAAAAAATTATAACGAATTTCACTGAAAAGAAATCAGCTGAATTTTTAGAATGTTAGTGAGAAAACTACGTAATCTAAAAAAATCAAACAATGTCTCTAAAAAAAGTTAGTAAATTTCTCAACAATTGGTGAGTTTTGCTGAAAAGAAAATATGTGAATTTCACTAGAAAAAAAATGGACATTTTTTATAAAAATCAGTGAGTTTTCAAACCTAGAGAGTTTGCTTTTAAAAAAAAGGA
>JAAOIU010060280.1:0-11012 GCA_018107765.1 Hypogeococcus pungens | reverse complement strand
AAAAAAACGACAAGTTTTCAAACTTTCTCCACCTTTTTTATAAAAGCTTGAGAAAAAATTCAAAATTTGACAATTGCGTAGATTCGAATCAATTTTCCTAAGTTTATAAAATTTTTTAAAATATTAAAAATTGTCATCCTTCAAAAGTAAAAAAGTCATTTTAAAAAGGTATTACTATCCAAAAATTGTCTTTTAAAAAGTCTTTTTTCTCTGTAAACTTTCAAAAGGTGTACATTGTTCAAAAATCTTTCATTTTTACAGAATGTGGTATATCACCGCTGACACCACCCAGACACGACATCCGAATAGTTGGTGGACGAAATGCTCAATTTGGGGTATGGGCTTGGCAAGTGAGTATCCTCATCTATCATTCACATCATCGTCTAACGCGCATATTTCACAAGCACCTCAATTGGAATCTGTGTGTTCAACAGGTGTCAGTCAGACGAACATCTTTTTTTGGTTTTTCGAGTACTCATCGATGTGGCGGAGCTCTACTGAACGAAAATTGGATAGCGACAGCTGGACATTGCGTTGACGAGTAAAAACTTCCTTCACTATAATTTTGTTCTTAACCATTATTCCAACCTAACACTTCTATTTATTTTACAGCTTATTAACATCTCAAATCAAAATACGAGTTGGCGAGTATGATTTTTCCAGCATTCAAGAACCATACCCGTTCGCGGAACGAGGAGTAGCACGAAAAGTGGTCCATCCCAAATACAACTTTTTCACTTATGAATACGATCTCGCAATGGTGCGACTCGACTCGCCATTAGAATACGCGCCACATATTGTTCCCATATGTCTGCCAGGATCTGATGATCTGCTGATCGGTGAAAATGCCACTGTTACCGGATGGGGCAGACTCAGCGAAGGTGGTACATTACCTTCGGTCTTGCAAGAGGTACCAAACAACTGTATGGTATTTATCTACAAAATATAAGAGTAATAAAAAACTACGACATTCCCGCTTTCAAAAACTCAAAACAATAGCACAGAAATAATAACTGATTCAAGGTACATAATAGAGAAAAATAACCTTTATTGTACCAGTTAATCCGGTCCGATTGATATACTAGTTCAATGCTATAACGGAATGTTATTTATAATGAGACTGACCTGCCATTACATATTTCATTACCTGCTTTATTATATGTACAGACAATAATAACTGGATTATTTCGATATTTGAGCAGAGAAAAAAAAAACATTTATTACGTGTATTCTTGCTGATACCTTCTCTAATGAGGAAAAAAAAAACATTTGAACTATATCTTATACAAAGTACAGCTTTCTTGATTAAAAACTAGTAATTTAACGTGCAGCCCACCGATCATTTTTACTTAATCAAAATTTATGACACATTTTTTACTCTTCGTTGGGGTAAATATAACACCTAACAGGTTTTTACTAGGTACCAGTACTTGCCAACACTTTCAAAAAATTACACTCTGCCTGTGGCTCCGTTATTGAAAATTCATTAGGCTTACTTGCCATTGCCCACTGGCGTATTCAATTGGCTTACACGTTGCTTGCGCTTTTTCTTTTTTTTCCTTTATCGATGATATTTGTTGATTGATTTGCTATACTCTCATTGTACTCTAGTTAATTGGATTGATATCTAGTGTCGAGTTTAGTAATCAAACCGTGAAATAGCATTGCTTAGAATCAAGATTTGTTTTCACAATTCAATCAAAAAGTTACAATCACCTACCAACCTACAAATTACTTACATTTATAAAAAAAAAAAATCAGCCAACTCATCAAGTTTCTATCTAAACTACTGGTACCGTTCTATCAAGTGTCCTAATTTCATTTGTTTATTTTTGATTCATCTAATATGTGGGATTGATTTTGTAAAAATAGTACGTACCGATGTTTTGTTTTAAAATTCCAAAAAATATAAGTATGCTTTTTATTGAGGTGGCTTTAGAAAAAAAAAAAAATCATAAATTTTTAAGAGGTTGGAGAGAAAATATAAGATTTTGTTTCGACTGGTCAAATTACCCTCGTGTAGACTCTTTTTACAATGCTTTCAGAAAATTTGAAAAAATTAACTTTTTTGACGCAATTTATTTCGAAAATTGTACTGAAGAAAAATGTGCTGTTTTCATGATGTGTGAACAACTACATCAGATAATGATGAATAAAACATTTTAGGGACCCATACTTTCAACTTCCGAAGATTTAACGAAAAGCAAAATCGATGAATTTTTTCAATCATTTGCGCTTCAGAAATAATAAAAGAAGCGCAAACGATTTTCACACAATTTATCCACATTTCAAATTATTTAATATTTTTCAACAGGTTTCTGTTCCCATTGTCAGCAACGACAAGTGTAAAAATATGTTTTTAAGGGCTGGAAGACACGAGTATATTCCAGATATATTCATGTGCGCCGGATTTGATAGTGGTGGAAGAGATTCATGCCAGGTAGCCAACTTATCTAGTACATATTCCATTTTAAATCTTGTAATCTGAAAGTAGAAGTAATTTTTTGTGGAAACATTTATAGGGGGACTCCGGCGGACCACTTCAAGTAAAGGGTAAAGATGGCAGGTATTTCTTAGCTGGCATCATCAGCTGGGGTATTGGTTGTGCTGAAGCTAACCTACCTGGAGTTTGTACCAGAATATCAAAATTTGTACCATGGATACTTCAAACTGTCACTTGATTTATCAATATTTATTTATGTACTACAACCTGGGGGAAGAAATCGTTTGCCACATTTTTAAATAATCAATTTACTGTCTACTTCAAGTAATGAAAAATGTGCCATAGCACACTCTTCCCTTAAAAAAATACCTATGGAAAAACCTGTCTATGCGAAGCGTAACCCATCAAAAAACATAACAAAGTGCAATCTTATCTACTCTACTTAGTGTTTTATTTGTAAGAATATTTTTTAGATTTTTAAACGTTGCCATTATACTTACTATGGTATTTCTTTTTTTGTTACAAGTTTACATAAATTTTCAATTTTATATTTCAAAAGTGCACGATACATTTTTGAGAATTTTTTTCTGTTTGTAAAAATTTATTTTATAGTTAAGTGAATCATTTTTCCTATCACTATTATCAAATACATACTCATACATGAATTATTTATCATGTGGTATCAATCAATTCGACCATTTACAGTGTTGTATGATGCTACCCGTTGAAAAAAATGTGTAAAATATATTTGTATATGTATACTCTGCGTTATATAAAGTACTTGATATAAGTATTGTATATTTTTGTCAAATAATGTAGCCAACAATATAAAAAAGTGTTTTTTTGTTATTTCACAGTAGGTACCTACTCTAATTTACAAAAATTTTCTTCTTTTGTGTCTGATGTTTTGCATATCAAATTGAAAACAGGTGTTCAATAGTAGCAAACTGGTCCAATTTCTACAAAGATACTTTGTGTGGGCTTTCCAAAGTCTCGAACGGCGATATCAATGATAGGAAGACGCGAGGAGTATTCAGTTAGAACAGAAATTGTAGTTGACGACCACTTCATTTTCCTATTCTGTAAAAATAATAAGAATTTAAAGGATAGGTACATCTTTTATCGATTGCTTATTTCCAACAAATATATACATAATTCTCATAGAAAATGCAAAATTACACGGAATTCTCCCCTCCCAAAAACTCTGAAAATATATTTGTTTCGGACAATAGTTCCACATAACTTACCCTACATCCATCCAGCTCCGAGGTGAAAGGTTTGAAACGTTGATCTGGGTAACTTTGAGGTGTAATTTCTACACTATTCCACCCTATTAATTTTAAACTATTGTCATAGGTTTTGAAAACGTTATCATAGTAAGCAACAGAATTTTGACAATGAAAGGTGATATTCTGTGTGGCTATACCAGATAGTTCTTGTAAGGCAGTCAACTGCTGAGGAGTCATCTTGTATACAATCTATTCAAATAAAATTAGGAACCTATAATTGCTTAAAAATTTAATCAAATGACAAAAATTATTCACCAGTGAATACCTGGAGACGGGTAGTTGTTTTACCTTGAATTCAGGATCAGCTTTTCCCAGCCATACGTCCGATTTTGCTGATGAAATATCTAGAACTTTGGAACAGGTGGTCCTGGGATATATACACGTCCTGCCATTTATAATATCACAATGAACCAAAACAGCATCTCTCACGTCAGTTGATTTGGTTGGATTTATCCAGTAATGACCTAAAACAGAAAAAAATTACCTAATTTTACATCTTTAAATGTAAAACCTGAATAGAAATCAGTTATGAGCTTTGGATTTTAAACGCTAGGTGGCTACTTTAAATCAAACTTGAAAATCATTATTTCAACAACTGAAAAAATTTCACAACAATCTTATCCTAAAGTTATCACTATAGTAACCTTAGGCATTTTTATTTTAAAGTAGCACTTTTTGAGGTAGTGAAAAAAATTACCCATGCGTTTTAAAACTTTTGAACTAAACAAATACAAGGGAGTAAAATTCTTAGCTGAGTTCCACCAGAAATCATATATTATTAAAATCATTAGCAATAATTTTAGACCTACCATTATTGGCGTCCAAGCGCTGGAATTTAATGTGTCGACATGATGAAGCGGGATTATTGGGCTCTCCAAGTTTTGTACCGCGTCTCTCACTTGGAAAGGAAGTTTGAATACTTTTCACCTACGTATATACATTATAAAAAATGAAGAAAGATAGTTATATATATTTGTCTCCATTTCCATTCTGGATGCAATAAATTTTTTAATGTAGGTGCAGTGTTACAATTTTCCCAGTCATCTATTGTTTATTGAAAATTTTCTAAAAATAAGATTTCAACTTTTTTTGCAAAAGAAGAAAAACAGCATGATTTTTATAGTAAAATAAGTATATCTAGGTGCACACAGCGAATGCATTATAATTATACACGAACTTAACATGCATCTATAAACTGGTACAAAATTGCAAACTCACTGTAGATGTAGGAAATTCGTCACTCAGTGCACAAAATAAAATTAAAATCATAATCGAAAAATAAAACAGTAACATTTTTATCAAGTAAGAAGCAAAGACTACACTCGTTACTTGAAACAATCGAGAGACTTTTGAAANGTAAATGTATATACACTTGAAAACGGGAAAGAAATTATCAACCATCCTCCCACAAGATGATATTTTGTTAATTAGCCAGTATCGTTGGTATGGTAACGTATAATCTAGGTGTACATATTACTCACTTCCTTAACAAACGATTGAAAAATTGATAAGAAAATTGACCTTTGGGTCTTTGATAAATTATTTCATATTTCATCAGAAAAAAAAACAATCACCATCTATAATTATAGGATCTGAAAATTTTATTTTGTTTCATTTGTCACAACACGTCCTAAGAAGATTTCAACCAACTTTTTCTTCTTTTAAAAGGGTAAAGTCTTTCCTGAAACGAAGGAATATGTTAAATAGATAGGTTGTACCCATTCCCCCTAGACGCGTGTAGACGGGTAGCGATTTTTCCCCTTATCCTCTCTGGCGGTCTTGATCATTTCTTTCGAAGAAAGTTGGTCGATTTCGTATGTGCAGACTATTTCAGATAAACCATTCATTATACTTACCATTTTCACTTTATTCAGTTAACTATAGGTATTTGTATCTACATCCTCGTATATATTATTTCTGCTCATCGCCATCACCCTTGAAAATCCAGTCACGACTCGCATCACAATAAAAACTGAGTACACAAATCACCAGCAATAAGAAACGTACTTGGTTTTTGAAACCATAACAAATGTGCTAAAATTCAAATCAATTTTTACCAATAGTTATGGCCGAAACTTGTAAAACATTGAAAAACTTATTAAACCCGTTTTATAAAATATTTAAGGAGTTTTCACCAAGTACGCTCGTAAATTCGCTTTTATCGTCCATTTGTCCTAGTTTACAACTCTAATGCGCATTTTCGAGCGAAATTTTTCGCTTCTGAAAATAAATACATAATACACCTGTTCGAAAATGTATCGTTGGTCTACATCCCTCCTCCCTTCATCATTCATTCACTCGTGCAGGATATTATTACGTAAATTCGCAGCCTGTAATCCTGACACGCTAGTGCATGTGGCTGTAATACTAGTATAGGTACATGTACACTTTGCTCAGCCTGGTCGGACATGTAGACGACGACCTTTCGGTACGGCGCAAATGCAAGATATTTCTTGCTTTCAGTCCTTTGCCGGCTGAATTTCCGCTTATTTCAGTTGTTTCGCGATTTCGTAGTTTATGAGGTGCTTGTCACGTTACATTCGTCGGTTTGCGTTTTAATACACGTGAGTATTTTCACAGAATTTATTCATCACTTGTGTTTATCATGAGTGAGGTAGAAATGATAAGTTTTGTTGAATAAAAAATTAGAATTTTTCCCAAATGGATTTCATAAGTTGTGAATGTAGTGCGGTTACGTTTTCAGCATCCAATTTACTTCCATGGTTGTCCGAAAGGTGCTCTAGAGATTTATTTTTTATAGGAAATAGAGTCCTTCTTCAATTCAGCTGTCATAATATTACTTGACGTTTCTTATTTCTCGTTGAATTTTGTTTATTCCAGTCATACCGATGTAATTTAATTTCGATCACCAATTTTGATTTTAAAAAGTTGATTATGCTATGGAGGATTTTTTGTTGAATTTTCGCAAATTTCAGACTACGACAAAGATGTTAAACATTTAGGACTAAAAATGGGTACTAAAATTAAAACTTCAAAATGGATTTTTTTCCATTCATAAGTTGGCCAAAAATTAGAACTATTGACGCTATGTAAAATACAAGTCTATAGAAGAAAGTTCACATTAAGCAACGTAAAGTAATTAAATGAACTCGAGAATTTCCTGTGACCTTTCTTTTTCTTTCAAGCTTTTTGTCCGTGTTCGTTTTTTAATCTTTATTATCACTTTTCCGCATCAACTAACCCATAAATACCCCAATTGACAATGTCACAAAGACTCGCGCACAAGGAAGCCAAGAGAATAGGCCAAATGTTTTTTTTCTCCTACCTCAGAATCTGTTATTTATAGAAGAATATTCAAAAAGTGATTTGTAAAATGAGTGTAAACTATGAACTTGTGTCTTTTTTTAATTACGGTTACAATCAATATTTTCAATTTGGAAAACTTGGAGATTTTTATTTGAGTCCTGGAAGAATTGTTTGTAAGTACATTCAAGTCGTCGTCCACGTCTTGGTGTAAGTATAGGTACAGAACACAATAAACAATACAAAATGAGAAATTTGTTGGAATATTCATCCAAAAAATTGACTTTTAAAAACAAAAATGCTTTCAAATAAAATCCGAGTAAAGGCAATGTACATCATTAAGCAATAGGTATTAAGAAGGCAGTGAAGGGAATTATGAAACCCTTTCTTCTTCCTCTACTTACATCATTACCATCACCCATTAGTCTTTCATCTCGATGTCGTACAACTCAATAATCGAAATCAATTTTCAGCTTGGGATTACATCTGAAAGTAAAATTTATATCTGCTCGCTGTAGTGAAAAATTGTCGTTAATTCTTACAAAGTTATGCAAATTGATTCATTTTTTGTTTTTTTTTTCTGAATATAAATTTCAATGTAATCTCTAATCTTTCCTTTACTTTTGTTTCATACACGTGCACCATGCATCGAAAGTACTTGAAAATTTTTCAAATGCCAACAAGAATACAATTTGCACGCGAATTTTTCGTATTAAATCAGTCGAGTTTACTAAATAAATCATATGAAAAATTTGCCATATTCGTAAGCTCCATCACTAGGTAAAACATCAGTTAAAATCAGATTTATTTGAATAATAATTTAGCTCACTAGATTTTTTTCTTCTTTCACTGAATTATCTCGTAATTTGCCTTTCTCGGCCAATTACAAACTACCTTGACCAAGAAAACGTCTCGTTAAGAGGAAAGTTTCCTTTTAAAAAAGTAAAAAATTTACCCTCTGTTACGTTGCAGCATCACTTTATTCGCAAACTCGACAATTCTTATAATTTTTTCAAAATGAGTAAAAATTTATCTGGATGATTTAGGTTACTGCGTTCATTCTGAAGTTCAAAGATGAACTTGATTTTTATCTCAAACTTTTACTGTTTATTTTTCCATTTCTACGATTACAGTAATTGGCCGACAAAAGTGTAACGTTTTTACAGATGGCAATCGTGCGCAAACCGCAAAGTTGGAGTTGTATTTTTTGTAAGAAAAAGAGAAACGGGAGAAAAAAGACAGATATGCCAAGGACGTGACGAGTGATTCAGACGTAAATTTTCTTCTCTATAAATGAATGGATAATGGTAAAATAAAACTAAAGCAAGTTTTATTGGTGCCTTTAAAAATACTATATACCTATTTTTTGACAAATTGCAATGACTGTAACTGTACCACTAACGAGAAATGAGGTCACTCAGGAGAAAAAGTAGACTCTGTTTCACCAATGTTCTTTATTAGCTAAGCTTTTGAAACACCAAGCTAATGAAGAATATTGGAGAAGTAGAGAATACTTTTTCTTCTTAAATTGCAGTGGTTTTTCAAAAATGAATCCCTCTAAAAAATTGTCATTTCCAACCAATTGATAAATTATAAAAATCGATGGCTTTTAAAAAAGTTGATTTAAAAAAAAAAAATAAAGGATTCTAAAATCTATTTTCCAAGAACTAAATTGCTCAACGAAATGGGTGTTTTTTAAAACATTAATTGCCTCGAGAATCGTGAATCCATAGTTTCCAAAAACTTATTTTTTTAAAAATAGGCCCGTAAAAAAAAAAAAAAAAAAATTAAAAATTAGTCAATTTTCAAAAAAAAGTGCAGCCTCTAAAGATACGTAAATAATTTCCAAAAACATCATTGACCATGAAAAATTGAAAATAAATTAATAATTTCTACTAAATGATAACTTCTAAAAACCAAGTGATCAATAAAATGGGCAATTTTTGGGAAACTGAAATTTCTGGACCATGAACAATTTTGATAATTTTTAGGAAATAATAATAACTTCTAAAGAATTGTTTATTTTCAAAACATTGATGATTTCCACTAAATAAGTGGTCTTCAAAAATAATAATTTTCCAAAAAAGTAACGATCTAAAAATTAATAATTTTCACGAAATTGACAGTTTTGAACAAAGAAGAATTTTTTTAAGAAATAAATTATTTTAGAAAATTGATGATTTGAAAAAAGAAAACATTTAAACAAAATTTGATAATTTTCAAAAATTGTTAGGAATTGTTAGGAAGACACGTAACGTACATAAAATAAATAAGCAACCTACAAAAGTTATTACACAACACTAAAAAATTTGATAATTTCCAATTGAAAATTTTTTAAAAGTTTGAACCTACCCATCCGATTTTCAGAAATGAATCATTTTTAAGAAATTGAGAATTTTCAAAAAAATGCTAATACGTAATACGATATAATTTACAAAAAATACACGCCTTTCAAAACATGTACTGTTTTTCGCCTCATCAACTGCAACTGAAAAGTTGCGGAGATTCTTTTGTAACTAAACAAATTCGCGTAGAGATAGAAAATCGCGCACAAGAATTGTATCGTATTCAAATTTGAAAAGTTGAGGGAAAGAAGTCGAATTAAGACGGGTATTTGATACATTTGGGAAAAGTAATCTTCTGAATAAAACCTACCATGTATGACGGCCACGTATCACCATGTAAGTTAATAAAGTTGCCTACACAATCTGCCATGAAGGCAATTTCCATCAACTTTTGCGGTTGACAGCGCGCTGTTTGGTCATGCCAATTTACAGCATAAAAAGTATTAACGAAAAAAGGACTACATGTCGTTGAAATTTCGCTACGTTATTTCGTCGTAGTTATATTTTAGACCAATGAAGCTTGCGGCCAAGTTAAGATGAATACAAAACAAAACGAAGAGTAATTTTATAAACCACGCAGTATCAATTCATCAATTATTCAACCAAGAACGTTCATTACAGTGCACAATACAATTAAATTCGTTGCGTCACGTAACGGCAAAAGTTTTTAAATCATGGGTTGCGTATACGTGGATAAACGTTTAACTGGTACAAATATTACGCGCGTTTTGTACACTATTGCTTCACGTAGGTATAAAGTTTTTAAAAAAAAAATTTATAATTTATTAAAACCAAAGAGCTGGCAGTTTTTTCTACGCTATTCTATTATTAACGAAACAGAACCCAATTAACGCGGTAACTACTGTTTGAAAAATGTCTCCGGAGACCTATCGTAGCTAAACATTATTACCTCGAATATAATAATAACCACCGTAAAAATGTTTTTTTTTTCTCCTTCATACCCAGCGAATACCTCACCGACGTAGTTTTTCTCCACCTTTCTTCATTGTCTTTTTTTGATCCCCCTGAACTATAATGTAAAGTCAGCGTGAATTTTTTATCCCAACTATGCACTAAAACCAACGGTAAAATTTCCCCCTTCATTTTCGAGTCTATAAGTAACGAGAATCTAGGGACGTCTTAATTCTTTTTCTTACACACTTGGGTTCATTGATGTAAGGTACCTTCGAAGCCAGATCGATTTTTCATAAGAAAACTCACACAATGGTATTAAGATTATTTGAAATTTATTCGCTCGATCAAACAATTCCTATAACTTTGGTAAATCCCAGCGGGCAATGAGAAAAAGGTAAAACTCATTACAACATCTAGACAGCTCGAAAACGACTCACCGGTACCCTCATTATGAGCTAAAAAGCACCATACACTTCCATAGTTTCATTGATCTCCACCCAACAGAGTTGATCACAGCTTTATCCTGTGAATAGGAAAAAAAAACAGATAAATTTTACTTTACTAAAGGGAATTCGTGAACAGTGAAATAAAAATAATTTTGTTCGAGCGTCGATGCGAAAATTCAAAATGCAGTGTTATCTTTTAAAGGCATCTTGGTTCGTATTTTTACAATTGATAATTCCACGTTCGAATTCTGTTCTGTGTGCGGATGGTTAGCTTGATATTGTGGTAAAAGGGAACCGACGTCAACCTACG
>JAAOIU010060235.1:0-11191 GCA_018107765.1 Hypogeococcus pungens | reverse complement strand
ACCAATGATTAATTTACCATAGGAAGTTGTCACGTACGCTTAGAGTGTAATACATATACTCAATACACCTCGCACCTCGTCCTCCCTTCATCCAAAATGCATGCTTTTGCAAAAGGGATGCCTTTAGCAGGAATTTAAGATGAATATTCAGTACTATCTATGCGGGGGCTTCCGAGGGAGAGGAGGACTAATGTAATCAAATACCTTTTCGTTTACATTACGTATAAATCATTCCATTAATCTGCAATAATTAAATACACTCTATTCAAACAATCCTCTCTACTTTCCGCAATACTCGCTTTTTCGAGCCGTTCAACCCTTATTGTACGTATGTACGTCGGGGCGAGAGTAATGTAACGAATTGCCATCGAATTCTAATTAGTTTGCGTAGTGATTTGTTAAAGGTGTTCGACTTTTGTATGTACCTACTGTAAACATGTACGAAGGGAGTTTAATTTTATACCATGGTAAGTGTATTCCCAAACATAAACACGAAAATTCGTCGCCATTCTTCCGCCATTCTTCCGTGCACAATAAGATATAATGTTTTAGTATAAGATAATTCGATCTACTTCACACACTCGTTGGTTTCTTTTTATTTACCAATATGAAATCAACCGAGGAATAGTAAAATATTAATGTAGTTCGTCTGAAATTTATCAGCCTATGTGAGAGAAGTGATGCTTTGAAAGCTCTATGCTCTGTGTAGGTATACATTGTATATGGTACGCTTTTGTCAGCTATTTGTAGCCCTCAATATTATACTATATACAAGTAAGTACTATAAGAAAAACACACATTACTTTAAGACGTTTAAATGGTATAGATATTGCAAAGGGAATAAACAATACTGTCCTTGACCACGATGCAGTATTTACGGTTCAGATATCTCATGTATAAAAAATATATTTCAAAGTTTCAGATATATATATAAAAGACCATTAAAGGAATAATAAAAACTTTTGCTGAACGACGCTGCTTGTTGCGAAAGCACTGAAAATTCTGTCAAATAAGCAAAAAATAAAATTTATTTGGAAGGTTACGTACGCGCGGTACGATATACGATCCCAAAATACCTTGAACGATCTCAAAATAGATATGTTTGCGTTAAATTCACATCCCGTTACAGGTTATACTCAGCGCGGAGGCGACGAACATGCAATTTTCTGTACAAAATGGCACATATATGCTTTGAGGTGGAATTAAGATAATCAGGAAGGGGTGATTACGCGGAAACGGAGACTTGGATCAAAGAAAACAGTAATTAGAATTAACACACGAAGGCGTCCCAGTCGTAATAACAACTGGTCCATAAAATGCCATCAAAGTGCCATTAATTATATCTGCTTTCTCGGGTAGCCTATCTGTTGAAGGATATTTCACGCGATTGTCGAATTCTTACCACGCGGTGAGATTATTTATAAAGCGGTACCTAATATTATGTATAACGGAAGTAAGTAAGTATGTAGATTAATTTTTAATTTTTTCATTACCATGGGTAGCTCGCGCAGCCGATGCAATCATCGACTTAATCGATACCTTTAAAAGCTCAAAAGTATCCACCCTCGACCAATATCGACCGCTTATACTTTTTTTTTCACAGAACCTAGCCCGTACATTGACGTGCAAATCAAAAGCTCCCAAATTAAAACATAAAAGATTGATGGTCGGATTATGGATTACGCAGGTAGGTATTACAATCATTCTCGAGAAATTATTATTCCCTGTGTAGTTCATTTCTATTTTCCATCAGTTTGTTTATTTTTTCGCCGTACCTGTACGATTAAGATGAATACACCTGCCAACACCTATCTATAAATTGAAAAAATATAGCTATACTCGCGGGTCCATCTTGAACGTACAATTTTTTTTTTTCAGTGTACGTAGCATTTGAGAAATATGCAATTACTTCGGTTTCTTTCAGCCAAGTGCTTGGTAAATTGTGAATAAATTCTTTATATTTTTCAAAAAGCTCACAACGTCGTGTAAAATTCACAATAGGTTTTCGTTTTTTCTCTCGTCATAATCGTTGACACTTTTGAATTTTTTAAGCGTAAGGTATACCTATACTCATCTCTCTTGTCACCTTTCTCGCTTACAACCCGCACGTATCATGAACGCCAAGCGAGCGAATTCATTCATAATCTAAAGCAACGCCAGCCGAGGGAGAAAAATCTTTATAGCTTTACTTCTTTGTCGTCGTCGTTACTCGTACAAGAAGGTTTCAAAATAAGCCAAATATGGTACATATTTTTGACATAATTCACCAACATAAATATTCGCCGAGTATGAATCGTTCCTTCTTTATGCAAATTATACATATCTATGTCCTAGGGTGCTTGACAAAATCTCTTTGTATAATGCAATACCTTCTTGTAAGCAGTTCAGAACNAAACAAATAAGTGCATATTTACATCGGTTTAATTACAATCGCGGACGAAAAAATTGGCGAGCTGCGTTGAATATGCATCAGCATCACGTATAAAAGCTATCGTCGTAAAACTGCACTCAGCAGCGTCGTTTTCCTATCCTAAGCATACCGTTGAGAAAAAGTAATCAAATTACTCTAACGAGTAACGCGACAAAGCCTACGTAAAAATTTCCGCTATGTTGATTCGGCTCACAGAATATACTACAACCCATGGGCCATAGCCCGTGTTATAATCGTATTTACCGAGCTTGACGACATAATGACAACGTAATGCACACTGTAATACAAATTAGCCTATACGTATTTACTATCTATGTATCGCCCTAGGGGTAATAATTGCCGAGTACGGATGAAAAATCTGAAAATTTTCGTTTTGTAGATTCGTAAACGTGACGCCTGATCGTTTGGATGGTGGAAAACTGTACGGCTTTGTATTCTGGTTTTTTCCTTCTTTTTTTTCCCCGATGAAAAGGTGACTGAACTGCGTGGTCGTTAAGTTTGACGAACCGTTCGAATTGACCGATAACTTTTCGAAATGGTGGTGTTTATTGGGCTATATTGCTGGTGCTGAGGATCCGATTAGCAATTTAATTAGGAACCCTCAAAGAATGGGTTTTGGACGAAAACTTCTTTTTTTAAAGGTATTTTTTAAAAAATTCTTCTACGAAATTTCTTTTTAGTTTTTTCTCAAGAACTATTGGTTTAATTCAAAAGTTACTAAGAGGCAAAAACTGCTTTACAACTTTTGTTCCACAAAATTTTTTGTAGCTCCAATTTCTGGGAATTTTTGACAACTAGTTACAAACTAACGAACAGGTTTCAAAAAAAAAAAATACGCAGTATGTGGAGTTGATTTCACAAAGAATCCTCAGCCCCCATTTCTTCCCGAACCAGTTTCTTATGCTATGGGGAACCGGTTTGAAGGGTACTAAACTTGATCGTCCTTCGATGTACTCATCGCTAGGAAGGCAATGCGGGTTCAACCGAATGTCCACCTATCTCTTTTCAGTCTCTGGTAATGAGAGGTGGAGAAGTTTGCGTCAAGTATAAGGACCAACTTCCACTAAAGAAACTCATAATCTCAACTCTCAGGACTGATTTATTACCAATACAAAGAGGGCTACTTACACGTTATA
Source organism: Hypogeococcus pungens (assembly GCA_018107765.1). Taxonomy (NCBI): domain Eukaryota; kingdom Metazoa; phylum Arthropoda; class Insecta; order Hemiptera; family Pseudococcidae; genus Hypogeococcus; species Hypogeococcus pungens. Next base: position 7,624 of record JAAOIU010060235.1, on the reverse strand, counting down.
ATTTTTTTTTGAATTAAAAAAAATTAGGAAACCAGTTTTTTGGAAAACAAAAAGCTGATGAAATTTAAATTTTCTTGAAAACAGAACTTTTAAATTGATAAATTTTTTATGAGGATCCAAAATTCAAAAATTTTTGAAGCAGGGAGCAATCGAAACCAAAAACGTGAATCAAATGATCAAAACTCAAAAAACATTGGTTTTCTCAACAGATACATATTTTCGTCGTTAAGAGTAGGGACTCTTTTTTCCTAACCACCCACCTATTTGTATCGATTTCTATATATATATGTGTATTTATAAATGAGGAATTTCTCGGAACTAGTTTCAGAAAACATGTTTTACAGTAGATACAATTCTTCGAAAGCAACCTCCAATTTTCGAAAAAAAATTCAGCGATTTTTCGGCTGAAGTAAGCATACCTAGGAATAGACTTGTTATAAGTACAAGCTATTCGAATACTTCCGAAATAAACAATATAAATATCGCTAATTCGCCATTACTTAATTATTCGTCCAATTTCATCCACTGACGTTACCGCCGAACTGCACATACCACAGTCTGAAAACTTCTACGAAAAAGACGATGCCGTTTTAATCGTCGTGCATCCGGTGCTATACTTGGAAAAAAGTAACCCGAAGAAAGTTCATTTATGCAATAAGTTGACTAAAAAGTGTCGCGTTTCGCATCATATTCGCGTCGATTTTACTTATAAAACAAAAAGAAAATAGAGAAAGAAATATGCGCACGAAAAATTCATGCCATAAATTTACACGTTAATGATGCATTCAGCGAGTGGCATTCCGTTACGTTCAACTTACACTTATTGTATAAGTTCATTACAAAACCGAGCGAAAAATTTACATCTTAGCTCCTCGGCTTGGTAACTTTTTTACCAACCACTGGCTCTGAGATGTGAAAAAATTGTCGCCGTATTTTCATAAATTGAAACTGCGTTAAATTCATCTTACAAATTGTCGTTTCGAAAATACCGTATCCTTATACGAAGTAGACTTGCGAGAAAAACATTGTTAAAATATTCAAGCAACAAGTTTTTTTTTTTCTCCAAACTACGATTTCTTTCGATGTACGTAAGATGTCTTTTAAGACAGTGAGCGAGGTAATCCACCATACAAAACTCATTGCTTTTGGCCCAAGGATACAGGTACAAGTAACATAAGTAGAAGGGAAAAACGCCAGAAAGTGCTCGTTCTCACGTTTCAAACTTATCCATCGCCGTTGTTAAATTTGTTTGCTTAAAAAATACCAAAGTTTTTCAATCTTGAGCTGGATTTTAGAAATATTCGTTCCGGCAAAGACCATACCAGCGGTACCTATTCGCGACGAAATTTTCTCAAAAATGTATAAAAAATTTAACGCGAATATTTTAAAAATGAAAACTTCTGCGATTTTAATTAAAAGAAATATATTTTTTTCTAATGAAAGCAACTTTCTACGGGTAACGATGCTCAGAGTTTTTTTTTTGGTAACTTTTTTGTAAATATCTTCTTCGTTAATTAAATATTAATTACGCGAAAATTAATTAACTCAATTTAAGAAAATTTAGCATAATCAAGTCGAGATAATGAATTCGTTTAATATTTGCGTCGATTTTTCCGATGTCCATTTCTCGTTTCCTCCTCAGCGCTTCCTAACGACAAATATATCTAGGTACTTATTTTGTCGCACACTTTCAATTTTACAATAAATTCTCACATAAACGTGAAATTATTAACATACGTATTCTTTGTATGAGCTCGTAGACACGTGGTTCGATGATGGCAAAAAAAAAAAAAAATGGAAACAAAGTAAGAAAAATGTCAGTAATAAAAAACTAGCGTTAAAGTTAAATTACATTTCACATGCAGTTTGGAAAAAATTACTCGATTCGCTCGAAATTAACATCCGCAAATCTCGCATATATTTTCATCTGCATCGTATGTCCGTATATAATATGGGCTGGAATATTATGAAAGAATCAACTACGACACGCAAGCAAGCCCATCTACGAAAATTATTTCATGTGGATACGTACCTATACCTACAGAGATGGCTTACACACAACACGTGAACCCATAAAGCTATCATCTTTCGCCTTTCGTTTTTCTTTCGGAATACATATTTTTTCAATGGAAGGAGATAAATTTATAATTCTTTTATTCTAATAAAAGCTCGCGCGAAAAGGAAATAAATAAAAATTGGAAAATAATCCTCTCATTTTTCCAATTTTCATTACGGTGCTATGTGCCGAAAAGGAGCTCGCGACGTATCGTACGAGCCGAGGCAAAACTGCTGCTAAAATTAAACACCGTGTTCGAAATAAAAACGGAAATTCATAACTGGCAAGAAAGAAAGTAAACAAGGGTTGAACGGAGTTTGAAATTTAATAAGCTCCTTTTCCGACTCTCGTGTAGCTCGTGGCGTAGCGCAGTCGATATCGAAATTAAGTCGTGTAAACAATTTCGCAACACGAGAATTAATCGACTTGAAAATCATTTGGATAAGAATACGTGGAAATTTTACAAAATGCGGTAGCCGTCGCGTATTCCTCATAAAACCGCATACACCTACAGCCAATCACCAAACGATTCGTATTTCCCACATCGGTAAATTTCGCGTCTAAAATTTCAGCACGCTGTTTCGCCTCGGTTTTCTCCATAAACGACATTAACAATTCCAGTAACAAATTTGATAGTTTTAGCGGTGTACGCTTCGCCGAGCTTACGAGTATGCCCACAATAGGAAAATTGACACTCGAACTAAACCCATTAATTACATCTAGTGTACGACAAAAAATCCACTAACCGGTTGAATTTATCATTAATAATGTAACAAGCTTAATGAAATTCAACTCGTTGCACTTCTACTTCTGCTTCTGCTTACACAAGAAACACTCGCCGCCATTGTCTTAAACGTACCTACGCCTTGCAAGACGGCACCGCAGCTTTTCAAAACACTTGTTGCCTCCTTGAAAGGGTACCGAAAAAAATGATAGAAAAAAGAAAGAAGACGAAAGAAAGTTACGAATTTGGAACGAGGAAAAAATTCTTCGCAAAAGTTTATCCGCAAGATGAGAATAACTTGCTATCTACAAGTTGGTTTGCATTTGTACCTATCTACATATCTACGCGCTGTTCAAATTAAAATTTCAAACTCAAAAAGGGTAAACTGACGTCATCGTACCGTATTAATCCTTATCCAGAACATCGGCCAAGTTAACCATAATATTTGCAAAAGAAAAATACTTACACATAGGTAAAAAACTGGAGCTTCGTATTTTCAACGCATTCAGTTCAATGTTTCTTCACTACACTTACTATAGTAGGCTACATACACTATGTAAACTATTCGGGTTCTTTATTCGCGATATTTCTGTACAAACATCAAATTATATCGTTACACCTTCGTCTTTAAAAAATACCTATCGATTTTTTTGTTGCTCACCAGAGCCCAATGATGTGCGAAAATGCATCTCAATAAAGAACACAGCGAGAGGTTACGACAAAAGCAGCACGCGCTGAAGCCTATCTCTGGAAATCTTTTCTTTTCGGCTAAAAGATTTTTCGTTGAACGGTGTTCCACGTACAACTAAGGTTGCGAAATCATTCATCGTCCAAGTCGAACAGGATAAACGTCGTATATAAAGCAGGATAAAATTTTTAATGCTCTAGATTATATATCAACAACTAACACAGGTAGAGGAAATTTTTTTACTAAAACACTTTCGTCTTCTCCTATGCGCCACCGATTCCCCTTAAAAGATACGCTTAAAAATCATCGAATTTATTTTCTATTCAAAGGTTTCTACAGCGTCAACAATAATATTGCTAAAATTTCCCATTTTCATTCAATTCGGGTACAGGAATCCGAGTATCAATTCCTGTACCCAAATTGAATGAAAATGAGAAATTTTAGCAATTTTTTCTTCAAACTGAGGTCGAGATGGACGATGGAACGAAAATTTTTTATTTGTGACCATTTTGAATTTTTTCCAATTTCCCCTCGGTGCTCCTCATTGTCAAATTTGGAAAAATTCAGTTTTTCGAGCTCGCAATTATAATTTTTATTCGTGGTACATTTTTTATGTATAATCTGTTCCACTATATGAAAATTTTTCCGATCAGATTTACTTACTTCAATTGAACACCTTGAATGCCCTTGAGCCCCAACTTCCTGTACCAATTTTCACTTAAATCAAAAATGCTCCCTATAATCTTTGCAGTTTTGGTTTATTTAATTTTGAGTTTGAAAATATTCCATATTTATTTGATAGTATTGAAAAATTACTGCACCAACTTTCAGAATACAAAAATTTTTTAAAATTTGAAATGGGGGTATGTGGGTCATGGAGGTGGCGGCGTGAAATTTCTCATGTAGTCAAATGAATTTTTGCCAATGAACAATGCCACCACCTTCACTCAACAATTTTAACTAAATTCGTACGAGAAATGCAAATGTAATTAAGTTAGGTAGGTACCTATTTCCTGTATTGAGTTTTGAGTTTGGCTGAAAAAAGTGAGAATTACTTCTACTTACTACCATTTCACATGAATATTTCTTTGGGAACAAACAGCCCACGTTTCCATTACATAAACGATAGTTCTGAAAAATTATAGCCCTGCTAAAAAGCACGTAACTTATTAAACTGGCCAAAACAGGGACTAAACATGATGCCTCTCAGAGCTGATCACATTGATCACAGTACTGAATTGACAAAAGTATGGTAGCTGACGAACAGCTAATTTGATTAACAACCCTCTGACAAAAGATATGACCTCGAAAATTATTTTTTTCAGTCAAACCAAGCCAGGCAAACCCTCCCTTCCTCCCTTCAGAAAACGAATAATACTACTTAGTATTTTCCACTCAACTCTGCCCACATATCTACTTGCCGAGCTACACCTCCAAGCACTATTCAACATGTTTTTCAACTCACCCGCTCCTCGACGCCTTTCTCTTTCGATTTTGAATACACATACGTACTCTTGTAAATATCTAGAGCACATTCGTGAGTTTTGTCGAGATTTCGATGGCACATAAATTGCGCCGCGACGAATCTTTTTGATCAAAAAACGGCAAAGTACTTCAAAGCGTTATCAAGTTTACTTCGAATTGAATTTTTCTGTTTGAAAACTTTTTTTCCGACTGTATAGAATGGGATTGTGAACTAAGATAGAATTTTGATTTCATACGAGTCGAGTACACGTACCTGTAAGGTGAAGAAGAATGGTAGATTTTCAATATGTCGATAATATCTCTTTTTTCGATACCTGCGTTAAATATAAAAACGATTATAAGTCTGGTTTTGAAATCAAATTTGTTATATGAACTTTTTTGTTAAAAAAAAAAAAAAAATGAATTTTCATCGGTAATGCAACATTTGAGTATACAGGAAAGCCTAAGCGCGCGATATGCAAACATTTCATATTAGATTTCACTTTTCACTTTTTAGTACGTAGGGTAAGAATTCTCTTGCGAAAGTGTAAAGTACTGAGATTCAAAGTTTTATATGTATTTTATGGTGACGTAACGCTATGCAGAATTGTCCTACACCTTCATCATACACCTTGTCATAAATCATAATTCACTTGCAGTTTTTTTGCATGTGCCTAAAACGTGTGAAAAATCAATGAACTCAACATTATGTAATCAACAGGTAACATACCTAATTCTTTTCAATTTAAAAACTGGCTAAAAATAGACGTAGAACGAATGCAATTCGAAAAAAGCGTGGAAAGAGAAGAATTACACTGAGAGATAAAGTTAAAGGCGATGAACGACCTGAAGGTCGCATTGTGTTTTCTTTCGATAACAATACAAAGACAATAAATAATTTACACTATTTTCGAAAAAACGCCGACTAAAAATACCCAAACGATGAGTTGGCGTTGAGATATCTATTTCTATTGAATACAGAGGCGTAGTACACACACAAGAGACGAGACAATTCTACGGATTCTTCGGGGTGGATAAATAATTAACGCGGTCGAGATTGCGCGCTACCGAATCGAGTACACGACCAGCGGCAAATTAAAGATAAAAAATCATCCCGTGAGCTGAGCAAATAGCACATACGAGATGCTAAAACATATACACGACCATTAGCTAAATATATAGCACGAGACATTCCACATTCGCGCAAATCCCTGACCAATTTTTCAAGATGAACGAATTCGCTCGACTGAACGAACCACGAGCTGATTTGAGAAGCGATAAATTTCTCATTATCGGCAAATGGTTCGCAGATCACGGTTCGTTCAACTTGGAAATTTTTTCTTTAAAATATTCCGAACTCGTAAATTGCGCTGTGGCACTGCATGGACTCCCCCCCCGCCCTGTAAGTTTGATGCACACAAAAACAGCATATCGTGTATAGGTGACTCGTTGCTGAAGAAAATAATAGCGGAAAATGTGTTTTACAAAACGTATCAACCGAAAGGGGAGAAAACGATTTATTATTTGTGATTAGATTGTTTTCGAAGTAACGTAACGCGTATCCGTTCTTGCAAGCTGCTTACCTACGTATACAATTACAAATGATATTTTCAAGATATTGCATTCGGCATACGTGGTGGCGGATAATCGCATTCAAATTAGGTATTCCCCATGGGTTTCGACACTTTTCAGAGTTTTAAAATAGCAAAAAAAATTCACTTCGAGTTTTTCGAACTTGAAAATCATTACAGACTTCACCGCTATGCAACTGCCAACCTTCTCAGTAGGCAGGAGATTAATTTCGCATTAATATTGTAAACTTGAGATAGAACGACAACGCAATTCTATTCACAACTTTTAATTACCGGTTCGTCTTTCGTTGGTAAAACTTTTCCTACGTTGAAATTGCGACATTCTGCGCCAAAAGGCAGGACAAATAAATTTACTTCAATGGGTTCCTCCCGCCCTTTTATTGTTCATACTTTAAATGAAATCGCTTTCAAATTATTTTAAAATCGTAATACATGTCTGGAAAGTTTTACAGTCGATTCAGCGATTTACAAGAATAGCATGTTTTTGAGAAATTATTTTAATACTAGAGTGTTTTTATGTTGCTATAAAACAAAGAACGAGAACGAGGGTGTTTTTTTCGCGATAAAATTCGCGGATTGTGAACAAAAAAAGTATGGAAGTTATGGAGGGATGGGACTGAAGCATTTGAAACTTTTAGGTACCTATTGAAAGACCTGCAAAAATTGTACACGGGTTCGCTAGATAAATTTTAAAATTGAACAGAAACGACTTCAAATTAAAAAAAGAAAAAGATCTTTTGTTGAATGGGAAAAGAAAAAAATCTACCCTCTTTTCAACTTTTGAGTGGTAGTTTTTTTTTTAATTTTCAAAAACCGTTTTTTGAAAAAAATTGAAACAAAGCAATTGTAAGTATTATATTCAAAATTACCTATGTAATTTTAAAATTAACGAATTTAATTTTTTTTTTCAAATTCATTTTTAAAAAATGCTAAATTTAACATCTTTAGGCCAAAATTGGTCTAAAGTCTTGACTTCAAAAAAATTCTGAGTACAAAATTGGCACTAAAAATTTTTGTTGAAAACTTCCAAAAAAAATCGGAAACTTCAAAGAGAAATATTTTTGAGAAAATTTCTCTAAAAATAGGTTCAGCATATCTCA
>JAAOIU010059871.1:2546-12613 GCA_018107765.1 Hypogeococcus pungens | reverse complement strand
ACATCTTATGAACCGAGAGAAGCTACTACTAGTGATTTCCTACAGGACTAAGCTGTTCGAAAGCGACGTCTTTGACATTTCTATATAAAAAAATAAAAAAATAAATAATAATAAATGGCCAGCGCAGCAGTTCAAAGGCTGTATATAGAGGAAAAAAGGAATCTCGACAATTATTAAATACCGTCTCTATTACTAATTACGAAAAAGATAAATTAGTCGAGTTCGGCGGTACGATCTCGACGCGACGTCGATTAACGAGAGGAGTCGAACAGGAAATATTTATAGTAACAGATTGCCGGGTTAAAATTACCGAAACAGGCGTGGCGGCGTAGGCGTTAAATACACTGTACTGTTGAATGATGACACTTTCCCTCTCACATTAACAATATCGTACACAGCTGAATTCATTTAAATAATGCCTTTGATATCCCAATATTGTATTAATAACATGCGTCATTTAACGTTTTTGAAGGCAGGGTGTTAGAATATGACGGCGGCGCGGAGTTCGGAGGACGTATAGTCGCATAAATATACGTCTTGGTACCGTACACGACGGTTAACTTTTCGCGACGTTGCGGTGAAAGCTTTTGCTGGCGCGCGAGAGGGTAGAACGTGACCGGACGGTGAGCTTGGATGAGGCGCGGAGGGGCGCTACAAGATACAGTAGGTATGATTTCGCATATGCGATACGTGTAGTGTAGTAGATATACGACGTACTCGTATACTGTGCTACGCATATCTAAAAGAATTGATAGTGCCGGAAATTACCGAGCTTTTTGAAAAATTCGAAAAGTTTGGTAAAGGAAGTGGGAAATTTCACGTCGAACTGACGTGAAGCGATTCATATTTGTAAAGTGTTCTCTTTTTTTTTTGGTTAACGCTGAAACTAGATGGAGCTCACCACGAAAGTAAGTATAACGAATAACGATAGCCAACGTCGTCGTGACGAAAGCAAAATACACCTTGGGTTTGACTTGACGGTTCAGCACCAGCGTGTTCAAACGTTTAATAAATTATTTTCGAATTTTAATTCGAACGAAGACGACCCGTCGCCATTAAGACATGTTTACACGGATTCTAAAAACGCTGCCGTAATTAAAATTTACAACGTGACGAGCGTGACGTTGAACGCAGGGACGCGTCGATGGTACGGCGGACCGCGTTATTCAAATCTACACGACCGGAGAGCCGGGGTTTTTATGTGAAGACGAAAATTAAATTTGTTACTGGCCGAAGAGTGCGAAACTGCGAAGATGTCGACAGGCGCAGATCGAGATTCCAAGGGTAAAATTAACGTTTTCCCTATAACCACGCCATTATGGTGAAAATTTTTATCTCAATGGTAATCGGCAACGAAAAGAGATGGTTGTTGCGTTGGAATGTTATGGCGAGCCCCGATGGGAGGGCGTCGAAGCGCGGGAATACCAGGAAAAGGATACGATTCAAAAGAGTTCATAGAAATAGTGCTCATAGTTACGGGTGCGACGACGTTTGATTTACGCGGTTCTTTCTTTATTTGTTCTTTATGGTTTTGGTATTTCGATTAACATCGTGGTGTACCGTACCAGCTTACCAACAGATTCCGAATTCGCCGACTCGTTTTGCCTAAAACGGTCATTCTTCCCTTTTTACTGGTTTGTTGTGGGCTGTTTAAAAGCCGGCTTCAGGTTATACCCTATTCGATATCAGCTTTTGTGCGCTCTTATTGAATAAAATGTGCGAAGGTATGTATTCGCAACGTTTAGAGCACGTTGAGAACAAACTGCCGTGCCACCGTCAGCCAACGCCAATTCTTAACTCGACGCTGCTGTGAATTTCTAGCACGTAATGTCCTCTTATAGATGTCCCTTTGCGACAATGTACTAGTAAAAAGTAAAACGATCTTTATGAGGTAGACCGTTATAAAATAGCGCTATCATTCGTACAACTCCTCAGAGATGAGTTCGTCTGCGACCGCTACGAATTTGTTTTAATGATAGCCGCGCACTCAAGCCATACATACCTACGTTCGTTTTTCCCTGGTATTTTTTGTGCGACCGGTTCGCAGAAGCGTGTGTATATTTACCTATAGCTTGTGCATTTTAATACCGAATAAATATCAGTTCGGTACGATCCGTATCGTATACTTAGCTCTAATTAGCGCACACGACCAGGATTCTTTCTGGTTAATTTTTCATCGAACGAGGTAACCTACCCGGTACTTATCCGAGAATCATTTCAAATTTACCGTTAATCCGGCCCAAAGAAAAATTTACAATGGTTACAGCTATAAAGCTTCGAGATAACGACTTGAATAAACTTTGGCAATCAATTTTACTAGTAATTAAGTGTAAAAAAAAAGAACTTCGATAAGCATAATTTTTATGAATGTTTTTTTCTCTTTTGTTTACGGGCCAAATAAAAATTAAACTTTGGGATGGTATCGATTTTGTACTTCAGAGTTGAAAAATAGTTCAAGGGTCAATTTTTTTTTTAAAGTTGCTGATACTCATTTCAATTTTTTCAATTATCAGTTTCGGAAAATCGTCAAACTCAAATAATTTGCTTTGGTATTTTTTTATATATACATATATCATTTTATAAAATTCAAAAAATTTTCAAAATGTTTTCTGATGCAAAAGCTTCTTATACGGCGCGTGAACGTTTCTGATTGGGTGGTAAAAATTTTTTAGCTTACCCTTTCGAGTGTTATCAGGTTTACAAAACGCTGTTTAATGAAAATCCTTGACCAACACCGTAGGTTAAGATTGAAATAGGAGTACTCAATTAATTTGGTAGTACTACATTTTCTATTTGGTGTTTGAAGATATTTTGTACACGAATCGCAGATAAAATTAATAAAACTGACAAAAATCGAAGAATTAATAAAAATTATTAAAAACTGAAAAATCAATAGTAGGTAATAAAAAAATTTTCAAATTATCGAAAATCGAAAAATTGATCAAAGTATTTAAAATGAAAAAAATAATTAATCAATGAAGATACATATGTGGAATTAAGTAGGTACCAAAAATCAAAAAATGAATCAATCTGCTAAAAATAAAATAATAATTAAATGAAATGAAAAAAATAAAAATAAAAAATTTCAAAAATTTCAGTTTGGTTGAATTAGGTAAGTATTAAAAAGCGAAAAACAAGCCAAAATTGTTGAAAAATCTAAAATTAAAAAATTAATCTCGAATTATCAAAAAAAAAAGCAATGATTATTGAAAAACCAAAAACTGAGAGTTGAAGCATAAATACATTTGTAATTAATCGAGATTAATCAAACTATCAAAAACATTTGATTGAAACGAATCATCAAAAATCGAAAAATTAATCAGATATTCTAACAAGAAATTCATAACTAAAAACCGATTAAAAATTTGAAATCGCACTAATTTTAAACACGACGAACGATCAAAAATGCAAGAACTAAAAAATCTGTGAATGTGAAAAAAATCGATTGATTTCAAAATTTTTCGAATTGATCGAATCACCAAAACTTACAGAATTGATCAAATTTTAAAAAATCGAAAAATCGAATGAAATTTCAAACGATCGCGAGCAATTCAATCATCAAAAATTTTGAAACGAATATTTTATTAAAACAGAGTTGAAAAAAAATCGAAAAATTAATCATACCAAAAATATTCAAGACACCTAAGGCGCCTTACGTTATGCGTTACCTAAAAATTAAATATTTAGATAATTAATTTCTGTGCTTCAAAAAAAAGTTTGCCCGAGTTCATATATTTAAGTTTTAAAAGAACTCTCTCATTTCGAATCAGTGAAAAATCACTAAATGACCATTTAGAATTGCAGCACAGAGAGAATCAATGAAAATATTTAACTGGTTCCAAAATTAATGAAAAAATTCCTGTGATTTCGCCAATTTTTCATTAAATGGAAATTTTTCATTGATTTTGAAATCGGTGAAATATTTTCACTGATTCCTTGATTTTTTTTTCCTTTTTAAAACACAGAAATTATTTGAGCTTAAAAATTCCAATTTCATAACTTTCGTAATTTTTTCGAGTGAATAAATTTAAAAATATTTTAGATTTCAAAAAAAAAAAAAANTAGTTTTTTAAAAATCGTCTTGTCCATTGTAATTTTCTTAAAAATCAATAAAAATGTAGAAAATTCAAAATTTTAGTTTTGAGTGAGCATTGGAATTAAGGATTCATCGCACAGAAGAGGAGGGGGTATAACTACAAGTTAATTTTCCGCGAAGGGATATGTGCGTTAGTAGTGCTCGTACCTATTGCTTTTCATGTCGGATTCTCATTAGGAAGTATTCCTTCAACACCCATTAAACTGAAAATTTTTGTAAATACCTATGAGAAGACCTTCATTCACATCTCCCACCTAAAATGTACGAAAACTTTTCACTAAAAGGCCACTCCAAACTTTCATAACAACCCACTTAATTAAAAGGAATTAAATACGAGCAATGCGGCGAATTCAAATGTTCAGATACCTACCTACGTATTCAACTCCCTAACAAAAATGCTGGAGTAGGTATAAACAATGAAAAAAAGAGGAAATTTTAAAACCTGCGTCATGATCGACTCTACCTTCGCCAATTCATCGAATATTTACGCTCGAGTGTTACCAGTCTTCCGAATGAATCAATTTTAATTTACAAACGCTGAATTCGTCGATATTACTTTGCGGCAACAATATAAGAAACTGTGTTTTCAAAACACGTATACCTGGCACTTTAGATTTGCCGTTGCCGATTACCACGTGTAGGTGTTGAATGAATTTTAAAACATTTCGCACGTTGACGTACGCAACGTGCTTACCATCGGCGCGTATCGCGTATCTCTATAAAAATTTCGTATTCGCGAAATTTTTAGTTTTAATTTTTGATAAGCTGCGTAGGTCGTGGTAGGTGTTCACTTTGTATGTGCGAATCGGTTGGTTAGGCTTTGCTTTCGGCTTCCTCACGTTCAACGTGGGATGAATAAAAATGAAATCTACATTCGGGGTTTTTTCGTTTGTCAGTCTTTAAATTATCTGTAGATATCTATCTAGTTTTGTATAATGATATACCTACTTAGCTGCGAGCTTTTAACACGTATGCCGGAGAAAATTCGAATAGAGCCAGTTCCGTGATGGATTCGTTGTTTGATGTCAAGCAAGTACAGAGAGTATAGGTAGTGTAACGTGTGACTATTAACTATAATATCTATGAGATGTTATTTGATTAAGGTACTTTCTACCATACATGCAAGAGTAGGCTCTGGAGGTAGGTATTTCGTATGCTGGTGTGAAAAGTAAATATCATTTCGATGACTATCGACCTGTCGTCTATCAATAGGGCATCTTTGGCCGATTTTTTTTCAATTAGTCAAGTTGTCCAAGTCAAATAATCGGTTCTCATAGATGTCTCAAAATTCATTCTTATCACAAGTAAAAGTAACCCAGGTCCTTCAGGACTTGAGGAGTCTTCGAGCACGATCTCCAGTCCATAAAAATCTTGATTTATGAACTCTTGTTTACTAGACTTCCGATACAAGCACCTATAAACAGCGCGAGTAGATACGTGCGTATAAAAAAGTAAAGGTTCGAAATATGATGATCACCGTAGCTCGTAAAATTATTAATTTTGTTTATAGCTTTAATAACCAGGTACACTGTTTATACTGCCGTAATAATGTAGGTAACTTTCGGTTCGCTGCAGAAAAGTACCGCAGCTCTAGGTAGGTATAACGGTGATGGAATAGATTAAATATTTATAAACTGCGAGGCAGTAAAGAAAAAACACAAATAGTACATGTTAAAAAAAGCTACAAACACAAACGGTGCAAAATTCTGTGCATCGAATGGTGTCGTAAAGATCTTTGAATAAGGTTTTAAAAACGTTGCTGCGATGTGACGTGCGAATAACGACAACTTAATTTTCGACTCTCGGACCCAGAGTAATGCTCGATGTGTTTTATTAACTGTGTAAATTACTTATTCGAAGATGTGCTGGTGCGGGGGAGGTGGCTCGAGTCGGGTGCTTCAACATGTCTTCATTGTTGAATCCAAGGTGTAGTACATCGTGTACCTATATGTAGGTAGTAGGTACTTCAAGAGATATAAATTCACACTCGTAAAAGTACGCGAGTACATAATTATAGAAAAAGATTTTCCTATTGGAACATTTTTCCACGATGAAGTTCAAATGTTTATACGTAGAATGGCGACCTTGTTTCGTATTTTCACTTCGTTCGAAAATTTTCCTTGCTTTTTGAATTAATTGGATAGGTAACATTTACGACGTGAAATACTTACTTATGGATGAATTATTTTTTCAAAAAGTTAATAACTCCAATGAACTTTGAGCTTATTTCTCATTCGTAAATGCTGTAATCTGATGAATTAATCTTAGAGAAAAACCAAGTGGATACCTACATATCTACCTAGTACCTATGCACATAAAATTTGAAATATTTTTGAAATGAATGTTGAGTGTTCGTTTTCCCTTCCTAGAATTCAAAAACCGTCGAGAGTGAATTGTTGGACGAAGTTCAGAAAATAAAATTCTAATTTATTAGTAAATGATTTTTTAAAGTTTATGGGAGATGAAAGTACTCGTATATCATTTTAAAGAAGCGACATTCATGAAAGCTTTACGTTAACTAAATGGTTTTTCAAGGATATTTTTGAACGAAAGATTTCTACCAGTGATTTTCGGGTGTCAAACTTCTATTCATGGATGAAAAAGTTAAAAATAATAATTAACATAAGAAAATGCGCGAGTTTTAATTTTTTTTAATGTTGTTTCCTCCCATCTTTTTAGACCTTAAATTTTCATCTTGAAATTTTCCTTAATTCAGTTTTCATTTTTAATAAATTTTTGTTTTTTTTTTTTGTTTCAATTACTGACGCACGTATTTAATCTGTTTGAAATTTAAAAAAAAAAATTTCTTCCTAATCTCCAATTATTAGATACCTAATAAAAAAAATAAAAAAATCATCAAATTTTAAATTGAAAAGAAAAATAAATTGAAAAAACTAACGCAAATTTAGTAACTTTTACTACTTAAAGGAAATGGTATTTGAATAAGACAAACAGAAAATAACAACACCCGATTAATGCGCTAAAAAAATCTTTCTCAGATACAACCCATTTGAAATTTCCCAAGTCGATTTCTTTTATCGCTAAAAACGGCGAGTGAAACGAAGACAACTGAAGCAACAAGCACACTAGAAAAGAAGCACGTTACAAATACGCAACAAAATTGCGAATTTTTCAAAAAATTTCCAGTACTCGAGAATAGAAAAGATGGAAGTGCATTTTCAGAATTTTATAGGAGGAGGGTAAAACCACTTGGCGAATCTTCAGATTTTGTTGTAGAACTACGACAAAAAGTTGGTTTCAGTTGAAAATTTTTTTTTAATTTTTTGACATATGAATGTCTACAGCTGATTTCAGTTGTTAAAAAAAATTAAAATCGCTTTAATTGTGGAATTTCATCTTTTTTATTACTGAACTTCCGTATAGCTTTTTTATTGATAATTTCGCCAATTTGCCCTCAAGAGCGCTGCCAGCTACACCATTCGATAGCGCTTTTTGAGCGCTTTCCAAATGTACGTATAAATATCTTGAAATCCAAAAAAGTAGACTTTCATCTTTCTTGCTCTCGAGTACAGATTTTCGCATGTGTTTTTCGCGAACGGAAGTTTTTTCATTTTTCGAGTATTTTCTCGACTTTCGCTTAAAAGTTGACAAGAATTTTTCTTGCAATTTCTAAATTACAGCCCCCCTCCCGGATGACACTCCCGAATTATTGAAAATTTTTACAGAAATACTTGTTTGAATTTTTTTAACCGTTGAATGAAGACGTTACCATTTTCGGAATTACCAAAATTTAGAAAATGTGTTCTCTTCTTATTTGAAAATCATTACGCGAATATCTTGAGCTTAAATTCGGTTTCATTTTTTTTTCATTTTTAAAAAATTATTTGCTTTTTGTGTTCTTTTTTTACTTTTGCTTTATTCCTTTTTTCCTCAAAATTCTGCAATTTTTTTTTTAAATTTAACCAGAATTAATGTATTTGAAGTTGTTTTGAGGAATCTTTGCTGTATTAATTGATTTCCTCCATTTGCAGTGAATTTTTGAAATTTTTTTTCTGCTCCCATGAATTTCGCCTACTTTTGATCAAAAGTGAGTTGGTAATACTGAGAACGATTGAAATCCATCCATTTTTAGGGTGAATTAGGTCAAATTGTGAGATTTTCCGAACGAGTCAATCCTGCTATTTTCGCCTGACCGTGTCTCTGCTTCATTTACGCTGCACTACTTACGAACAAAACGTCCTTCATTCAATACTTTTCCTCCACAGAACCCAAACCATGATGGGTTTCTTTTCATTTCATTTTCAAAAGTGAAATTAATATACCTACGCTGGTCTAGTTAGTTAGAAAAAAAGTACTATCAATTGAGCTGATTAACCGATATCGTCCGAAACATACGAGCAGTAACATAAATGAAAATCTATTTCTTCTGAAAAAAAACACCTAGGTATAAGAAAAAAATCGAGAACAGGAGCGTACGTACGCTGTGCAGATAGATAATGAAAACGATGACAAGAATTTGTCAATTTAGGTGAAAATAATGCGAATTCGATTTACAATAAAAGTAAGCGAGTTACCGCGCATTAGAAAACCTCAGCAAGATGTGCGACTGTGCGTTTATGTGCGGTCTATATACTTAGGTTAAATACAAAACACCAAACATTCTACGTGGTATTCTTCGGTATATTCGTATTAATGGCCCTGCAGATGCCGGTATATCGAGTAATAAAAAAAAAAAATTCAATCAAGAAGATCTACTCGTTCATAAACGTGACCAATGTTCATGGACTGCGCACGTGCCAATGAATAATCATTGTATGATGCTATAAGTGCTGCGCTTGTACGCCCGGTGTGAACCTCAGTGGTACCAATGCTTGCGCCTAACAATAAAAGAAATAAAAAATAAAACTTTTTAATGGACGAAACGACTACATGAATATTGGATGATTGGGCGAAATTAACCTGAGCTTTTTTATATATGTACATGCGACTGTTTGGACCGAGTAAAAAATAGCTGCGTGTGTAAGTAAAAAACGTGCCATGCCGTCTATGAGGAAATATAAAATAATCTTGGAAATTACATTCTATCGTCGAAATAGTAGGTATGTCTAATATAAAGTAAAGAGCTACCGACAACTTTTATGCTGCACACACTCGCGAGAGAGCTTTCGCTATTAAAATTCGAATAGTGGAGCGCACTTAAGAAAACCATTAATAACAGATGCGAGCCGCACCAGCCAATACCCCCGTCAAGAAAGTAAACGTATAATGCTCGTCGTTTTAGTCGATTCCGCATGAAATTAAAACGATTATGTGTGCTCTTCTTTTTTTCATCTTATTCAAAAAGAAATTAAACAAGTACGCTGGATTAGGCGAAGGTGAACTCCGAAGTACCTATTTACATACGAGCTCCGGTTAGATATGAGGAATGCAATAAAATTCTTTGATCATTCTCGTCTCACGTTCCAACGAAGAATATAGCTTTAATTTTTAAATAGTACCTACTAAAATGCTGCTCGATATAAGGAAATATTAAAAATTCACTCTTGAATTCTTATCTCATAATTTATAGACATGTGTAATTGGTTGAATTTGTGTTTTAAAAAATTGGCAAAATTGCGAATTTTCAATAATTTATCAATTTCTAAAATTCTTAGAATTTTAAAAATTCGTCAATCTTGGAATTTTAATAATTTTTCTGATCCGTTATCGATAATAAGAATAGGTAGACCTAAATCAGAATGTCGAAACACTTAGTCAAATTAAAATTTTTTGAAAATTGGTTGATATTTACAAATTGCTAAGTTTTGGAAGTAAATCATTACAAAAATAAGTCAATTCGTGGAAATTTGCCAATTTTCCACTTTTAATCGAAATTGAAAATGAATTATTTCTTAAAGTTTGGCCAGTTTTTAAAAAATTTGCCTATTTTTAAAATTTGATTAATTTTTTAAAATAACTCTTTTTCTGAAAATAGTCAATTTGAAAATTAGTTATTTTTGAAAATCAGTAT
>JAAOIU010058988.1:0-10023 GCA_018107765.1 Hypogeococcus pungens | reverse complement strand
AGGATTGAAACTGCATATAGGAGAAGAAAATCTTCATGCGTTGTAAATTTCAATGCACAAAAAAATATAGCCATAACATTTCTTATTCTAATTTCAGAGCACTGTCCAATTACGAAAGATAATAAGTAATTTTTATCGCATGTGAAGAGAGGGGGGAGAATTAAAACCACTTGTTAACTTTTAACGAAACCCACGCGAGATATTTCAATGGAACAAATTAAAAGGTGTAACACTACGAAGAAGTATTAATTCATTGGATGTGTATTTTTTTCAAATGGAATACTTAGTCGAGAAAAATTTAACCTACTCCAAGTGATAAATTGAATCAACTCAATGTCGCTTGTACGAATCATCGATATTAAGGTTTTTATTCTGCACTCGATCATGTCACAGAAAAAGCATTTGATTAAACACTGTTTTTTCTGAATAAGGAAACGTTCCAAATGTAGTTTTCATTTTTAAAAAAGAGAGCAGCGAATAATTTAGTAGATTATGGACAGAAAATCAATATTCTATCAAGTCAACGCTCCGTATTACGGTCAGACGCTAATGTCCGGAAATGGGCGAAACTTCGAACCGATTCAGCATTCCGGGTGCCTTTTTCCGGAAACAACGTCAAAGAGGTTAATAGAAAAACTGATGCTTGGATTAAAATGAAACTAGTCAGAATATCGTACGAGGCTTTCGTATTTATCGATTCGTTACAAATCTGTACTATTCAAGTAATATGATAAGCAGCACAAAGCAGTACTTCGCCACATCTACATTCTGATGGTACAGTAAAGTAGTATTACATGAATGAAACATGCACGCGAGTACTAAGAATAATTTGAAAAACTTTCCTATTTGCGATTTATGTTCAGACACATAACGCGGGTAATAGGTATTTTTTCGTCCTCGATACATTTTAAAACATTTGATGATAACATCGCAATCGTCCAGATGAAACAGCATTCGTCCGACTGTTCTAGTTGTCCGTCCAGTATATGATTCTTTGTTATGAAAATGAATTAAACGAGACGAACGTGTAACTACATCGCGAGAATACTACGAGATGTTACAAAAGTACGTTCGCAAAAAGCCCGTAACTGAGAAGAGCATGCTGATTTCATGTTCTGGAGAACTGTGAGGGCAAGGTACATACAACCACAACCACAACCAGACGCGGAGTCGCTGAACCGAAGGATTTAAACTTCCTGATATCTGGACGTGGCTACACGGGTACAACTTTTTTTCCAACGAGGGTTTCTCAAAGCGTATTCGGTATTTTGTTGATGTACGATGGACGTAGTGTGCACTGTGCAGTTGCACTGATCACCATGAAGTGAATTCATGATCCGTCAGAAATAGAAAGAGCGTGTATAAAGGCGTAAACAAACGGAGTCCGCGGTCTGCACGCCAACAGGTGTCAATAAGAAAAATTTTATCGATTTGAACTACCAAACGTAGGCACCTATTATATTGTACGATCAGCATTAAATACCGCGTCGGCGAATTATCAAGTCAACAGATGATTAGCGAAGCATTCCAATTTTTTACAAACGTCGAAATTACAAGCGTTGGGTTTGAATTGCAGAATCGTCAAGAATAATTACCATTTCAACGCCAAATATCAACTAATTAAATTTCTTCAATTTCAAGTTGAAAATTAGATAGATAATACTAAAAATTAAAGCATCATTAATCATAATACAAAACAATTTCAGTTAGTCGAGCAAATATCACCGCTTTTCCAAAGATCGTCGCAAAAATCTCAGAAATATTTATCAAACGATAAAAACTCACTTCTGAATTAAAGTTGAATTCATCTTAATGATAGGAATGGAATATTTGATGAATTTTTTCTCACAGATGACAAAGTAAGCACGAAGTAATCATTGACACTTATCAGCGGCGAACAATACAAAAATTGAATAATTGTTCATAAACGTACGCACATAGAATACAACCAAAATACCACGCATAACTCGATACTTGAGTTAAATTCCATCAAATTTAAATCGAAATAAACGAAAAAACTAAAAGGATTCTTCCACAAAAAAAATCATCAGCACAAATTCACATTTCACACTTTTAAAAATTAAAAAGACCGCAATCACAAGCACTTCACAAGTTCACACCGCATAACAACATACAACAAAAACAAAACAACGAAAATGATGAATGGAATGAAATGGAAGTGGTGAGGGTGATCGGAGATGAAAAAGTTTTTCAAATGATGGCGTGCAGTGCTGCCGTTGAGCAAAATTTAAATTTCTCTACCGAAAAATCTAGTTTCAAGAAAAAATTCGTATTGCACCTAACTGCACGCAACGCACTTACGGCAAGGCAAAAATTAAATTTTTTACCAGCAAAAAAGTTTTTAGTTTTAGTTTTTAAAAACACACTTGAGACTTGACTTCTTTGCAAAAAATTGTGAAATTTCGCTTCGAATTGCCTAATAAGCTTATTTCAAATGTCAGTAAGTTTTGAATAGAATTTGTTTCGTATCGGTATGTTACGATTAATATCTCTAAGGAGACTTCCGATCAAAAATTGTGTTTCAAATAATTGTATCAATGTGGTAGAATTGAAGAAACGGGTATGTTAGCTTTTCAAATTTTCGACGTTTGATTTAACTTTCCGATTGAGCTCCTTATTCTTTTTTTGCAGTTCAATCACCAGGAATCACCACACTCATTTCTTGAACCGGACGATTCGTTCGAATTGGGTAATTTCGAAAATGATTTGAAACCCTATCTCAAGAATAAGAAAACCAAAAAGAAGTCTTGGGACTTTGTAGAAGATCAAAGAAAAGATGAAGTAAGTGGTTACTATAAGTCCTTAAGTTCATGAAAATTTTAACGCTACAACGCTCGTTTGTGTTGCAGATTCCGATTATCATATGCAAAAACAAAAAATTGAACCATTTTAGGAATCAAACTTACGATAAATTTGAGCCAATTCCATTAGCGTCAGAACATTGGAGAAGTCATAAATTTGTTGGAGATTATTTTAAAATTAAAATATATTCGAGTGTTAGTACTTCATGTCAAAAACAGCAACTAAGATAATTCAATTTTACCATTTCTTTAGTGCTTACCAGTTGAGAATGTTTCACAGGATTATGAACTTCGAAGCAGAAAAGAAGCCCTTCCCGTGGAACAAAGTGATTTAAGACCAGAAATTATTGATATTTTGAGATCGCATGATTTTGAAACTATGTCTGAAATTCAAGTGCGTTATACAAGTTGATTAATGAGCAATTTTTATAAATAATATTTTTAATATGTGATTTTTATTTTCACTCTAGCAAACAGCTATTCCTGTCATTTTGACCGGAAAAAATACTTTGTTAGGAGCTGAAACAGGATGCGGAAAAACATTCGCATACTTATTACCAATTTTAGAACAGGTCTTAACATGGAAAGCCAAAGCCACGCAACCATCTTTTAATGCACCTTATGTTTTAATTTTGGTTCCCAGTCGAGAACTGTCTGACCAAGTCAAAGTGAGTATCAGTTTGAAATTCAGGCTTACTTTCTCTCCTTAAATGTTAATTTATATCATTTTTCTCCCAAGGAATTTTGTAATTGGTTCCGAGATCTAGGCATTAAAGCTAGAAGATTGGTTGGCGGTAACGTCAGTAAAAAAATTAATAACCCATCATTCGACGAAATTGATATTTTGATTTCAACTCCGTTTGTTATTCAGAAGTTGATTGACGCTGGTATGACTTCGGTTTGAATTTCAACGTTCTTTGGATTATTGAATAATTTCATTGTTTTTTGTCCATTTTAGATATTTATTCTTTAAGAAACGTTCGACATGTCGTGCTAGATGAAGCCGACTGTTTATTAGACGATAGTTTTAATGAAACAATGCTTTCTTTTCTACAAAGGATGAATGTAAGCTCTTGTGTTATTGTAATCCTTTTTCTAATTTTCTGCAATTAATTATGTGCTCAAAAGAACTTTTTACTCGCATCAGTTTCGAAGTTTGCCATCGCCGGAGAAAGATACAGGTGTGCAGTTGACGATGGTTAGTGCCACATTACCCACCAATGTATCTGATATTCTAGAAGATCTTATCGATGTAAGAATTTTTCATTTCTTTTGTAATACTTCTCTTTAAAAATTATTCTTGAAAAAATGATAAACTTCATTATTGTATTGGTTTCAGGTTGAAAATTTGGAAACAATAACGACGGAAAAGCTACATTTTGTCATGCCACACGTGACCCATCAATTTATACGAACTGGAAGAACTTCTAAACCATCATTTTTTCTCGATATAGCTAAAAAAGATTTTAAAAAGAAAGCACCTTCGATCGTATTTTGGCAAGTTCCCTTTGTTCTCTTTTCTCTAGAGGTAAATATTGAAAATAATTATTCGTTTATTTTTTTCTTTCAGCAATCACACAGATACGTCCATTTGGGTGAATACGTTTTTGAATGATAATGGAATACCTAATCTGTTGTTGCATGGTGAAATGAATTTACGTGATAGACATGGAAGATTCGATGATTTTCAAAAAGGAGTTGTTAATACACTAGTATGCACTAGCCTCGCTGCAAGAGGATTAGATACGCATCGAGTAAACTATTTTTGATTTCAATTAAGTCTTGAGTTTCAATTTCAAAGCGTTCAACATATTTAGCAAATTACCATTCACTTTTAGGTTGAACATGTGATAAATTACGAATTCCCGTCTTTCATAGCTGATTATGTTCATCGTTGTGGACGAACGGGTAGATTAAGTTCTAAAAAATCAGGAATCGTTACCAGTTTGATTGCCGGACGGAATGAAGTGCATCTAGTGCAAAAAATTGAAGTAATAAAATCATGCATTTTACTTGTCTAATTTAATTGGATTGGAATTCGCGTAGTTGAATTTTATTTTATTTTTTCTTTCAGATGGCTGTAAGAACTAATTCGAAATTCGAAAACGTCAACCCCAATATTAAAAGAATAGTAAAATATCATAAAGCTTCTGCTTTGGAAAAGCGGTTGGGATTGCTTCACTAAAAAGTTCATGTCTAGCTGTTGTTGATTTGTATTAATTTGTACATTTATTTTGCCAATTTTGTAAAATCTTGTTCAATAAAAAAAACCTAATTTCAAGTCGATTTATATTGTTATTTTTTTTCTGAAATTTTACCGTCTATCTAGGTCTATCTTGAAAAAAATTCGGAATTATTAGTACTTCACGCTTTCGTATTAGCGCTAGGCTCGACACCACTAATGATAGGTCGAAGTTGTAGGTAAACTGAAAAGTGAGTTTTGATTGGTCCACCAATGGAATTCAAAACTACGTAATTTTCAATTATCGAATCACATCTCTTATTTTTTATCTTTTTTTATTTCGCAAAACTACACTTTAGCCAATCACAATTAGCGAACTACAACCAAAAATTTAAGCTCGCTTGAGTGAAAACAGAAAAGCCATTTTTTTGTGCAAGCAATTTAATGTGAGGTGAAGTGAGAGAAAATTAGTGAAAATAAAATTATATAAAATAAGTGGTCGCTGCTAGCGTAGGCTTATGAAACTTTATACTAGAAGTGTCGTATTTTACATTTTTGTATTTTATCTTATCGAATTGTTCGTGAAATAGCTTTCCGCCGTTCATTAAAAATTCGCTCGTTGATAGCTAAATCAAACCCAAGTGTATTATCATGGCATCTGGTGAACCGTCGTTTGTTGATTCTTTATATCCGATAGCTGTATTGATTGACGAGTTGAAAAATGAGGATGTACAGGTATACTTTATTTTCATTCTTCTATAACTTGAGTATTTCATGCGAACGAACTGCAGCACTCTGCAAGTAAATTTCAATGATTTGGAATCAATTTTACATCAAACATTTTATCCACATTTGTAGGCTTCTTCTCGCGAATGCGTTTTGTGAAAATATTCCATTTAGTTCACTTCTTTATTGTTTTGATGTTAACTGTTAATGATATTCAATTTTATTTTTTTCCCGTTTAGCTCCGTTTAAACTCCGTTAAAAAGTTGTCCACCATCGCTTTAGCACTTGGAGTGGAAAGAACTCGTAATGAACTGATCGCTTTCTTAACGGAAACTCTTTATGATGAAGACGAAGTACTATTGGCATTAGCCGAACAACTGAGTACATTCACACCACTAGTTGGAGGACCGGAATATGTTCATTGCTTATTGGTGGGTATTAAGCCGTTAAGCCGAAACTTCATGGGCGCAGTTGCTATACATTCAATGAATTTTTTAACTTACTGTTTTTTTTCTCTTTCAATTTAAAAGCCCCCTTTAGAGTCGCTAGCAACAGTAGAAGAGACAGTTGTTAGGGATAAAGCGGTTGAGTCGCTTCGAATAATAGCAGAACAACACAGCTCAGCAGATTTGGAAATATACTTCGTTCCATTGGTTCACCGATTAGCATCTGGAGATTGGTTTACCTCTCGCACTTCAGCTTGTGGGTTATTTGCTGCCTGCTACGGTCGAGTATCGCCTTCAGTCAAAGGTATTCACATTTTATTTTCATGTATCTCTATGTCTCAACCATTCCATTATGAGAAATGTGTTTTCGTTACATTTTTAGCCGAATTGAGGAATCACTTCCGCAACTTGTGTCAAGATGACACGCCCATGGTACGTCGAGCAGCCGCTAATAAATTAGGAGAATTTGCCAATGTTGTTGAACCAGAATATTTGAAATCCGAAATCATTCCTATGTTCGTTAACTTGGCTCAAGATGAACAAGTAATCATCATTGTGAAATGGAGTGCACTGTCGCTTGGGCAATGTTGACTAATAAAACTCATAATTTTAGGATTCGGTACGCCTTCTGGCCGTTGAAGCCTGCGTTAGTATCGCTTCTCTATTACCGCAGGAGGACGTCGAACAGCTCTTAATGAATACGTTACGTCAATGTGTATCGGATAATTCATGGAGAGTACGTTACATGGTTGCCGATAAATTCACCGAGGTAATTTCATTGCTCAACAAAACACCAGCATTTGTATTATAAGTATGAGCTAATTTTGACCATTATTCTTTTACAGCTACAACACGCTGTTGGACCAGAAATTACGAAAGCTGATTTGGTAACAGCTTTTCAATCACTTTTGAAAGATACCGAAGCTGAAGTGCGCGCTGCTGCTGCTAACAAAGTCAGAGATTTCTGTCAAAACTTGGATCCCGTCCATCGTGAAAGTATTATCATGAATAATATACTCACGTATGTAAAAGAACTTGTAGCTGATCCGAACCAGCACGTTAAAACAGCTTTAGCATCCGTTATAATGGGATTATCACCAATTCTTGGAAAAAACAAGTAAGGCTGTTAAGAGGTTTCCCTCTGATATATCTCATCGTAGAATTCTAACGAACTTTTGTTTTCATTAGCACAATCGAGCACCTACTTCCCCTGTTTTTGTCGCAACTGAAAGATGAATGCCCCGAAGTCAGGTTAAACATTATTTCAAACTTAGATTGCGTTAACGAAGTAATCGGAATTCAACAGGTAATTTCGTTTTCAAACTTACAAAAATGTCGAAAGTTTCGAGTCGTTAATTCCATCTCTTTTTGCAGCTGTCTCAGTCATTATTGCCTGCTATTGTAGAGTTGGCTGAAGATTCAAAATGGAGAGTAAGATTAGCAATTATTGAATATATGCCATTACTTGCTGGACAATTGGGCGTGGAATTTTTTGATGAAAAATTGAATACTCTATGCATGACTTGGCTCGTCGACCACGGTAAACTATTTTCCATTTTCACCGGGCACTTTATGTGATTAGTGAGCGTTGATGATTTTGCCGTATTTTTTTTAGTTTACGCTATTCGAGAAGCTGCAACTTTAAATTTGAAAAAATTAGTCGAAAAATTCGGAGCAGAATGGGCTCAAAATACCGTTATACCTAAAGTAGTTGGAATGTCTCGAAACCAAAATTATCTTCACCGGTTAACCTGTTTATTTAGTATTAACGTGAGTGCACTTTAAAAAAAAGATCCTAATTTTGAAGAAGATGGAATCTATATTCTAACACCTATGTATATTTTTTCAAATAGGTACTAGCTGAGGTATGTGGTGCTGACATAACGACGAGACTTATGCTACCAATTGTCATCTCAATGTCCACGGATACCGTCCCAAACGTTCGATTCAACGTGGCGAAAACATTACAAAAGATCAGCCCGCTACTCGACCAATCGTTAGTATTGAGAAATCTCTTTTCGAAGAAAGCTTTTAAAATTGTTTATAGTCGAGTATTAAATATTTCACTTTTCGTTACAGTGTTGTTCAATCGCAAATAAAACCCACGCTTGATAAACTTAATGCTGACAGTGACGTTGACGTTAAATTCTTCGCATCTGAAGCAATCGCTAGCATTGCCGGTAAATTACCGACTCTTGTGACGTGAGAGTAATTTTTAAACAGTGTTACTAATTCATTTACATGATTTCAGCTTAATCGGTATGAATTTGAAGACGTAAATTAGAACATGCTGTATATTGCTAACAGTATTCCAATCGTATCTTTGTGCTTCAGTCGTGTAAGGAATGTATTTATTTTACTTTAGTTTTAAAAATATTTTTATCTTGTGCATTGATAATTTAAGTGGAATAAATTTTATTATCAATCCTGCTACTTTCCGAGTTTTTACTTCTTCTAATAAGTACCAATCGGAAAAGTTGATAGAAGACTTACCAGTTGTAAAGACGAATACAATGAATTTTGAAAAAAAAAAAGAAGTTTTAGATGCCAAAGCTCCCTTGGCTAACCTTTATGAGTTACCGCTCCACTGACTCCTTCGCCGATTTTTATTGAGGTTTTACCTCCTTCAATACCTCCTCCGAGTTTGACTTGGCTTGAAACCGCGTAGGCACATGCCCTTATCAGTAGAATAGGTTCGCACTCTTCTACTTCAGCATTTGAGTTGGTTTATTTTTACTAAGCAATAATTAACTTATGCACTTTTTTTAGGGTGATGTATTCATAAGAACAGATAACATCACTGATTTTTACAGTCAAGGTACTTTACTAGTGGACGTATTCAGTTTTGATACTTTCATTCTACCACCTTCTTTTTTTTTATACTTGTCGCTTTGCTTCAAGGTGTAACCGGTGATGAAGCTGTAGAAATGGCTATTAAGTACCTAGAAGATTTTATACTGAAACCACACAGAAAAGGCGATAGAAATATTGTGTATGGACGAGATACCCCTAAAGTAAAGATAATGTTTGGATGCCAGGCGCATGCAGATTCTAGGAGAAAAAGTTGTGCTTAAAAGCAAAAAAAAACAATTTTGTTTTCACCTTCGAATACTGGGAAATTGTCTATTCAAAGAAGTTGACCAATCTTAACAAATTAAAAAAATTGACCCATTTTGAAAAATTGACAAAGTTTTAACAAAAAACTGACTTTAAAAGACTGGAAAATTTCTGAAAAATTAACGAATGGGTTAATTTCAAAAAAATTGGCAAGTATCGGAAAATTGACAAATTTTCCAAAATCAATCGATTTTGAAAAATGAGCAAATTTGGTTATTTAAAAAAATTAACTCATATTGAAAAATCAAAAAAATTTCAAAAAATTGACAAATTGGCAAATTTAGGAAAATTGACCGTATTTTAAAATGTTGATAAATTTGAAAGTTGAGCAAATTTTAAAAAATCGACCCATTTCAAAAAATTGGCAAAATCGGAAAAGTGAGCAAATTTTATAAATTTAACAAATTCAGAAAAATGGCCAAATTTTAAAAAAATGACTCATTTCGAAAAATTAACTATTTTAAAAAATTTGGAAGATTGGAAAATTTCAAAAAATGACTAATTTTAAAAAATTAAAAAATTTTAAAAGCCTGGAAAATTTTTTAAAAATTAACATTTTTCAAAAAATTGACATATTTAGAAAAATTAACCGATTTTAACAAATTAACTTATTTTAAAGAAATTGACTAATTTCAAAAAATTGACCAAATATTCTTAAAAATTGAGAAATTTTGAAAAATTGGCATATCGACCAATTTTGAATGATTAACAATTTTCCAAAATTGACGGT
>JAAOIU010058248.1:0-12247 GCA_018107765.1 Hypogeococcus pungens | reverse complement strand
AAAATATACCGCTACCATGTACGAAAACTTGTCTTCTTATCTTTTGTGGTTCGATAGGTTTTGTTAAAAAAAAAAAATTGAATTTATAAATTTATGAAAAATGATGATTGGCTTGTATTTCATAACTTGCCCGATTAATTACCGCGAGTTTTCCGGGTGAAAATTTACAAGGCTGAGTAATTTTCTTTGAAATCCACACCAGTTTTTCTCATTTCTGTATTAATTCATGTCGTCGTACATATGTTGAAATAAGTTTTGCGTTAAGTCATAACCGTTCGTTTGTGTAGTAGGAATCTGTTTACCTTCTGTTCGTTTGACCATTAAATCTAGATTAAGTGCATGTATCGACGTAAATTAATCCTTACATTTAGGTACTTTCTATTTTAAAAGCGCTTGTATGGTAATTGAATTGTACTCTGAGAATGCGTATTCGGCTAATGTGAATTTTCCAAGGAACGANTGTTTTTTTTTTTTTTTTCTTGTCAGTCGACTGTTTTAATGACGAAGTCGGTTCGAATTAAGGTTTCTGTGAATAATAAAGAAAAATTATCTATTAATTGTGTAATTACGACTTCAAACTGTGTAATTACCTGCCCATCGTTGTCACATCGAAAACGTACACAAAAGGAGAGACGAATATAGATATAGAACCCATACTTTAAAGCGTAATGTGTAACTCATCAGTAGGTATAGGTACGCGCTACACAGTAGATGGTTGATCGCGTCGCGGTACGAGAAAAATGCAAATTGAATATTGTCGCTTTTCGGCTTGGAAATTGAAATACACCGAAGGTCGTTTCTACGTACCTATTCGAGTTTACAAATTGGGTGTTTTGTTTCGATTTTCTTTCTCATTCTGTCTCGGTCTGTGTCTTTCTTTCGTATGGTGTGTTACGGCGACTTGTGTTTATTTTTAATTATAATATTTATGGGCGTTTGTCAGTTTATGGCGACGGTCTAATGGAAATATTAACATTGTAATCGAAGCGAATTTTTCGTGCACCCGGTTTCGAGTTTAGGTAATTAGTAGAATTGCGCTTGTCACGAATCCGCGTTGAAAAATCTACCGAGTGCGTTGTCGACGCGACGAGCCAGCTTTGCTCGACTCGTTATAAATATTCGTATTTTTCTTTATCCTCTCGTCTCTTCTTCTTGTCGTTAGTTTTGCGAGAAAGAAAAGCAAGAGGGGGAAAAAAGCCTTATGAAAATACGTACTACTGGGTGCGAATAAGCTTAAGAAAGGATGAATTGTGAATAGTGAAAAAGTGATTTCCGAGAGATACAAATCATGAGCCAAAATACCTGCTGCGAGCTGACTGCGTGAAGTACGAGTTAATAATATATTTTTTCTAACCAAAATACCCGCACCGATCATTTTTTATCAGCTGCGAGTGCTTAGAATTTGATGATAATTTTGCGCCTAGGAAAATTTATCGCCCTTTTTAGTCATGGGAATTCGATAGCTAGTTTTTCAAAACGTCGTAGCTTATAGCGACGAAATAAAAATAAACAAAAAGTGTATAATAAACGGTTGAAAAAATAAACTAAGTATTTCTTTTTGGTAATTCATTTTCGTCACATGTCTAAATGTTTTGCAAAAATGTTTACATTTAACGACGATGAATGGTGGCAAATTATGGTGAGAATATACACACGCCAGGTGAGTGGAGGTAAGACTGGGTTTTTCAACGGAGATTTTGTTTTTTTCAGTTTTGTTTTCAAAAATAACCAACTAACGAGCCGACGAACTTGAGCCGATTTTTCGTCGAGAAAATAGGTAGGTACCTCCGCGTTTTAGGTCCATATCAAAATTCCGCCGAGTTTTGCTTTTGGACTTTACCGATATGGGATTAAAGTTTTGCTTGTTTGTTTTTTTGATTTTACACGTCATTGAACCCTATATGTAAGTAGTACGTACCTACTGATGTGCCCCTATTATGTGCGATGTTTTTTTCTTGGACTGAAGAGATGAAATTGTGTCAAACTGGAGTTGATGGCTTGAAAAGTCGTTTAAAATTTTTTAGAAGTTATTCAGAAAATATGTAAGTTGAATTTTTTTTTTTCGTTACTATCAATTTGAATTTATTTCTAAAAATTTTGTGGGCAAGTTATAAAATCTAAGTTTTTGTCTGAATGATTTTTGATCATTTATAAAATTGAATGAAAATTTATTCCGGATCACTCCTGCTTGGTGCTATTTGAAAATTTCCAGAAATATATCCAATATCCTTAAGTTATTCGATAAATTTCCAAAATTTAAAAATTTGTTTCAATTTTTTTTTTGAAAATAAAAAACATGAAATCAAGCGAGCTGTTGAAAAAAAATCCAAAAAATTATCTACACGATTTTCTGGATTATTCCAAATTATTTGGAAAATTTCAGATAATCCTTCAAAGTGTTTCTACATCATTCAAGTCACTTCCGCAGAAAACTGCCCAAAATCTGCTCAAATTATCCTTAGTGATTGTGGTTTTCATAATTTTAAAGTGGTTTGTGACTAAATTTTAAATTTGAAAAAAATTAAAAATTTTCCTGAACATTTTAAAATTGTACTTATGATTTTTGAAAATTTTGGAGGATTTCTGACAATAAATTGAAGATATTTTTACGATGGCGAGGATTATTTGAAATCAATAAATTCTAATGGAAAAATCGTGCAAAAAAATTGTTTGGAAAATTCTAGAAATTTTTTTTTAACCATATCTCAAATTTATTTCAAATTCCATAAGTATTTCAATTCAGAAATAAACCTATGCCGTGCTTATTTCCTTTGAAAATCGCTCAGGAAGGTTTCTCAACCATCTGTTCAAATATTTTTTCGATTCCTAAAATTACAGGAAATTTTTCCCAATGATTCAACCACCTGTTACCATTTAAATTAGGAAACCTTTTTGCTTTTTGCTCCTTTATTTCATTTCAATTACTCGTTGTTACAAATGAAATTCAAACGAGGAAAAAAATTGCCTGCTTATTCGTGCACGAGGCAAAAATAAGAAATACGACAATCTAAAACAGATTTCCACCTGCTACGCACCTTCATCTCGCGGAAATGAGTCGTCACATACTTTTCGGCGGAAAGTAGCCGAATTGAAAGTAAGCAGGTAAAAACGCATATAAGAGCGCGACACTCTGATGTCAGAAGTTGACAAAAGTTGGCATTTCTGACTCGAAATTCTCAGCCATAAGTAAAAGTGAAATGTTTCTGGGGAATAAATGCGAGATAAGAACGACATTAATGTGACAAAGAAGATTATACTTTAAGTACCGGACGGATTTAGGTTGAATATCTCAGTACGTACAAAGGCCTCGCAGCGCAGAAATGATTAATAATAATTAGAGAAATTCAATTTTTTCACCCCGCTCGTTTATACTTTGAGCGGAAGCAGAGCCGATAAATTGGGTACTCTCGAAGTAAATTTTCAGCTTTCGAAATTACCTTTGTACGGATTCATCTCGTGTAAAATTTATTAGCTTTAGTTTTAACGTGAACAAGGTTGAATTGGAATTCACATTTTATACTCGTAGATCGGATTACGTCGACGGTGCCTTTATACACTTACGGTTTCCGCGGATATTTTTCTTTTTTCACTCTCGGAGCTTAATCGGCGACTGAGTTATTTTTCGTGCTTCAGCCAGCGGCATCTTCTGCGTGGATGATACGATATTGTCCTTCTGTACTGTTTTTGTTTTCACCAATTTTTCTTCCAATGTAGAAGAACGTACGTTATCTTGAGTCATTATTTCCCTTTTAATGGTCCTCAACCGGATAATTCTATCTTTAATTATGCATTTGCTAATTGTGGTACTTCGCAAAGTACACTCTTCTGAGGTGCTGTGCTTAATGCTGTGTCGTCGAACTAGGTATTTTTTAATGACTTTATTACGTTTCAAAACATCCAATTTTACCATCCTAGTTACATTGTGATCGCTATGGCTCGTCGTCAGATGGAAGCAACGCCGGCTTTCTTGATGCCTGTACTTTGATTGGTTCTCTAAACGAGAGCTGTTTTTTGTCGCGTGATTTTGGGCGATTTTTTCAAGAGTGATTGCATCATTTTCAAGGGCTGGAACTAACACTGAGGTCGGGTGTTCCCTGAAACCATACTTTATTCAGAATTGCAACTCTTCTGTTTCAAGCTTTTTGTTTCAGATTTAACCTATTAAGTACGTATATAGGGTGATTCAAATTTTGTTTAGCGCTTATTCGGACGTGCTTAGGCTACTTGTTTTGCTTTTGGGTGTTTTGTGGCTGATCTAATGTGCTGAAAAAGTATTGTCATCGTTTAATTCGTCAAAAAAAAGTTGCCTGTTGTAGGAGCAGGATGATATGTGACACATCAGGAGTACTTTGGATGTTCCAGAGCTGGGCATGATCGAAATTATCTGATCTTAAGATCATAGATCATTGTATAAAAATGACCTTGATCTTGATCTAGATCATGTTTCATTTTTTGATCTTGATCTGACTTGAATCTTTTTTTTTTTGGTTCAAGATCATTTTCAATTTTTACATTTCTTTGCAATTCTGCGTAATTTCATCCATAATCTTGTTATTTTTATTCCAAAACCAAATTGAAACACCGTCTAAAAACTGACACCCAAAAAGATCGAATCAGACGTCCACAAATTCTTCCCTCGTAAACTGATACGCAAGTCGCAGAATTTTTATTAATTTTGAATCGATTTAATTAATTTTAATATGATGAACTTTTGAATTTTTATTGTAAAACGTAATAACAATACCAATTCCTAAACTTTGAACTTTCATCTGTTTTCGTTTTGGTAAATCACATTTTCTGCTAAATTTGAAAATTTCAGCAAAAAAATTAAAATTCTGATCTGATCTTTTTTTTTGATCTTAAGATCAGATCATTTTTTCATAAATGATCTTGATCTGGATCATTTTTTTTGGTTTTGATCTATGATCTGATTTTAGATCATTTTGAAAATATGATCTTGTCCAGCTCTGGGATGTACGTAGCTAATGAACGTATTTTTTCCCTTTATTTTTTTGATTTGTAGATGGAGGAAATCGGGGTGACAGTCGCCGATGAATGTTACGAATATAAAATAAGATATTTTCAGGTTAGTGTTCTGCTCCTTCAATTGTATCAGCCTGCTACATTTTTAACTTCATGTGTGAAATAATTTGTCTGCCTATTCCTTCCTAAGCCGTCAGATCAGTTTTGCTGAATCACCCTGTATAATTTGAAACTATCCCACTCTGTACGCAAAATTTCCTTTTTTCGTTTTTCTAACTTAAACTCCGATTGATATTATAGCCCGCAGATTTCGAATCGAAAGCTTAATATATTCTTTGAACATACTTCGCATTTTCATTCGGGCAAAATCGTATCGTTCGAATATTTTACACAAATTTCGCAGTTTCTTTTCTTTTCTTTTTTTTTCATCTCTTTGAATGTAATATTATAAAAAAAAAGAATTTAAAAATCTTTCCTGAGAATTTCACCCGGAAGCAGAGAGCCTATTTTTGCATGCAGAGTATGCGAATATATATGCATTCGAGTCTGAACTACCGCAACTCCGTCGATGTAGGTAATTTGGGAGCGCGCATTAATAATTCATATCTGTACAACCGATTATTCAATGGTTTACTCCGCCGTTAAATTAATTACACGGACATATCGGACGAGGTTTTATTAATTTGTAACGATTGGTCAGAATGTACTTAATGCCAGGGCCAAGCTAAGCATAGGTATACGCTAATTGTTGTACTCGGTTTAAAGAAGGGATAAATGGTAATAAAATGAAATTTCGCCAAAACCTGAAAACGAGGTTTGTGGCGATTATTTCGCGTAAAATTCAATAGGTACTTACTGTAAATCGCTACAATCTTTCATTATGCCCTTGTACCGAAATAAAAAATTTTAAAAATGGGAAATTCTCTCACTGTATTGTTTTTAACTTTTCGCTGGCCAAATATTTGTTAAAAATTTTCCCATGAACTTCAGCTTTCATCTTTTTTCTTTTGAATATTTGTATCGATTACTTATAACCCTGGTGCGCTAAACTATTTGGTAAAAAAATATATATATATATTTTTCCAATGGATAAAGTTTATGCAAGTATGAGACCATAAGCTTACACGAATGATGGAATAAAATCGATATAGTTTTGAAAGCGAACTACGAATCGAACGAACGATATTGCATATACATGTCGCCTCGTTGCGCGTTAATTATTAATTAAGCTCCTAAATTAATCTAATTAGTCTGAGAATTACCTACACACAAGGCGAATTTTAATACAGGTTTAATGTATGAAGCAGCGGTAAATTTGTTTTTTGTAGGTAAATGTTCCACGATATTCTCTCTCTATTTAAAAGAAAAAATATTTTAATGGGGTGCCCAAACGGGTGCGTATAAATGTCAATGTACCAATACCAACCAATTCGACTCAATTTTTTTATTTTTTATTTTTAACGATCATGTTTCTATAATGGTCGCTTTTGCTGGGTGTCGTGGCTTTATTAACAGCGCGATTGTGTAGACGCGACGTTAGTGGCGGTGGCGTTGGTTTGTATAAAATGAATGGCAGTTTGATGTTAAAAATTTATATTCTCGACTTTCGCAGCGTGTTTCAGTGGCGGTGTAGTTGCCGTACATATCGAGAAATACACCGTTATTGAAATTGATTTCGTCGAGCCAGAGGGATCGCTAAAAATTTCAATTTTTTAAACTTTAAGTGATTGGTGTGGTGAAGTGATTGGCTGGAGGGTTTTTGCGATATACTTACCAACCGTGTCCTGTTTCGGTATTTGGTCGAAATAGCAATCGATTCTAATTTTTTTTGAAAAACTTTTGTAAATTTTTCGCTGAAAGCTGGATTATTCTCTATTAAAAACACTTCATCTTTGTTGAATTTTTCGGGAAATTTTTTCGAAGAGTTGAAAATTATTATTCACGTATCAATTTTTCAAAAAAGAAGATATAAATTGTGAATTTCATCACCATTTTTCACTTTCTTTCCACCGAAATTTCCGCCAGTTTTTCATTACGTCGAGTCAGCAATTATTTTACAATTTTTTCAAACAGTTTTTCCTATTTCATTTATTGATCAACGTCTTCTCAGTTTCCTAAATTTTGAAATTTAGCAAAATTCATAAAACAATTTTGAAAATGTTGTCACTTTTTTCATCAACAATCTTCAACTTCGTGAAGTATTTTCTAGAAATATAGAGACGAAGAAAATATGATTATTTATGAATGAAAAACGATTTCAATTTGTATTCGTTATAATTTTTGTTACCACCTCCTACCTGAAGTGAAATCAAGTAAAATTGCAAGAGAATAATTTCGTCTTTGATTTTAATTTTATTAAAAACCCACTTCTGGTGGAGTTGATTTCAGAAAATATCATCGAAAAAATGAATAAATAAGAAAACGCTTTACGTATTGCTCTAAATACACATAATTTTTACAAAGAAAGCAAAGCGCGATAGTGAGTTCGAACCAAGTTATTAAAAATCATGAATATAAATATTTAGGTAGGTACGTATAAAGATCGTCTCGGATTACTTTGCCTGTGAAACTATGCAGGGCCGGCGAAGAAAACAAACTACCACAGCGAGAGGGAAATATATTTGAAAATTATCAACGACACATAAACTCGAGTCAGCCTTCATCTAAGAATTGTAGTAAGTATAAGGCTTTTGTTTGGGTTGTAAAAAATTTTTAGCTATGATTTAGGTCGAGTTCAAGGGTGAATTTAATCTTATATCTTCGGGAATCATTTTTTTCCGCCTGTTGTCATAGATTTTGTAATTTTCGTTCGAGAAAAATTAATAAATGGCCGGAATCCCGTCGTGAAATACTTAAACGTACGTTTTCAGTCGTTAACGCTCCTTTCAAGTTGACGTGTTTTTCGATTGGTAACACTGGTAGTAAATTATGCGGAATTATCGTTTAATTAATTGCGTTATGAAGAAAAAAATTAATATTTAAAGTTAACGACAAAAGCGGCGTTGAAAATTAATTTCCATTGTAAGAAAGAAGTATTTTAAACAGCTATAGGTGTTGTTTACCAAAGAAAAAAATAAAAATAAATAATAATAACATTAAAGGTGTACTGTTTTCCTTGTGTAAACCAAACAAAGTTTATTTTGTTGCTCGATTACTTTGTACGTTGTTTGGTGTTTTCTTCGGTGAGAAAATTAAAGTTGAATTTTCGTCTTAAAATATCGAAGCAGACCTTATTTACAGTACCTACGGTTAATTTAAAAGTATGTAAAATAATTAGGTACTTCGAAATGAAATTTAAGTAATTTATTCTCAAATAAATTTTCAACGTCGAATCAATAAATCTGAAGAGTTCGTGTTGTGCCAAAATTATAAAAGAAAATTGAACTCGGTGTGAAAATTTACTCTTCCATGTTCTCTACCATATCGTTAGTAAATGTACTCTTGTACGATTTCTCAGTCTCAAACCAACTCCTCACTTTCATTGTAGGTAGGCACGTACCGGTGGTGGTACCTTTCAAGTCTGTGATGGAAACTAGTGTTAGACAAATCCTGCGTGAAATTTCGCTAATACCTTAGCGTTCGGTCCATCAAAAACGACAGACGCAACATTAGAAACGCATTAAGCGTTTTCTAATTATTAATGAAAAAGCCGTTCGGCGTAACCTACAGAGAAACCGCAGCGCAAGAAGCTCCAAAGCCACTAATTTCCCGGTTCCATAATCTTTTCGCGCGCTAAGTACGCCTAAAGAAAAAATGAAGAAATTCGATCGCGTCGAATTCTAATAAATAAATGAATTATCTCGTTTCAGGTGGTGATTTTTTTCCCTCGCCAATTGCAGCATTATCCGATGGTTGTGTGATCGCTGTGAATTCATCTTCAGTTTCCTTTCCTCGGACAAGGAAGAAAAATTGGCATCGATGTTTGGCGAGTGATACGAATAGGATGAGTTTACTCGGGTGAGTGAAATTTTCGAACAATATTTAATCATAGTTAGAATTTTGTAGATTCGTTTGAGACTGTAGTAATTCGAATGGAGGTAAAATAACGAAAATGGGTGATGGAGTGAGCTGTGTTTTCGCGAATGGCACAATACTTTAAATTTGGATCTGAAAATTGCTAGAAATTTATTTTCTGACCTTTATCTTCCCCATCGTTGAACGTACTTCAAATTTAAAAGCTACTTACAAAAATCCTAGAATTTTGAAGAGAAAATTATTTTATAAAATTTTCGGTGAAAACGGGATCCCAAAAATTCTTGAAAAATTAGTAGAAAACGTATTTCTACATGCGCTGGTCTTTTTGTTGACACATCATAATTCATTTCCCGAAGACTCATTAGGTATACCCGCATAAAATCGTTAAAGAGATAACTCGAATTTTCACGTCTGCGTCTCTCGTTTAAAAGACAATTATCCTGAAATAACCTTATCTCTGCAGCCATCGTCGTCAGTCTGGTTTACGCAAAACCAAAAAAATTATCCCGGTCTCTTTTCCGTTTCGTAGGTATAATTTAACCGAGCTCCAAGCCGTCAACTGCAAATAAAACATCAACGGTTTCTATCCCAATACTTGACAATTTTTCAAAAGACAAATTGCCATTTTCGGGTGAAAAATTGACGAGTAGATACCTATTTGTTGGGAAAAACTTTCGCATCGGTTAAGGTACATCGTATCGTAGACCGATGTAAAACACGTGTGCAAACCATCATAAATCTTAACGTATTAAAAATATCCTTCTAGAGTATTCTAATTGAAAAAAATCACCTTTCCATGCCATGCTTGTCGATAGTTGGCTCGATTCCAGTCCTTTTCCGAGCATATTTTGAAAATAAACGTTTTTGAATTGAATTTTTGCACATGAAGTAATAAGTAGTGTGAAAGCTCCTCTTTTTTCGTTAAACCAGAAAAAGAAATAAGTATCAACGCGTGTGTAAAAATTATCGTAATTATAGCCCAGGGGGTTGCAATCACGCGAACTTTCTTACTGTTTTTTTATTTTTTACCCACTGGTAGGTATGTCAGTATTAGGTATGCTTTTCACCTTCATTCGATGTGAAAAAAATCTAGTCGTGTTTCATTTATAAGCTCCGGGAAAATTGTATACCTTCACAAATTGTTTGACGATAATCCGTTGGTTGTCCCGTAATGAAAATGAGAAACCTTTAAGGTCATAAGCGTCTGACGATTTGAACCTCTCTTTCTAAAAACCGCACGCCGAACTCGTAAATTTTATTTTGCTTTTCAAAACGCATTTGTATCGTTACTAGATATCTGACGTTGTTTAATTCGAGGAATTGTGCGATGAAAAGCGATGCACGTATAAGTACCTATAATGAGTTAAAGTCGCTTTACCTGATGTTTTAAGCTCTTGTCGAACATAAAATAAACATGCGATGATTTCACGAGCTACGATCCGATTATTTCAGTTTTCCAATTTGCCTCTTTATATAAATTCTCTGTAAAAAAATTCTATAACTTTAAAGGTACTTGCGTGTTATGTGAATAAGTACCTGTCTTTTGTGAAACGTTTTCGAATTAAAAAAGAAATTGAAATCAACTTTTCTCATAGGATGTGATTTGCCGGTTTTTTCGATCTTGATCATAAATTTTCAGCTATTCAAGTCGGTTTTCTATTTATTTTATTATTTTTTGAAATTTTCAAAGAAAACGTTCGAGATTTGATTTTTTTTTAACGCATATTTTTCAAGTTGGAAATTTTAAAATCGACCTGTGACTTGATTTTGACTTCCTGAAACCATGAAAAATGTAATTATGTTTTTCTCAGGCTTTTATCAGTTCATTTTTACAAATGAGAGGTATCGAACTAGCAGAAAAATCATAGGTTGAGAGTGTTCAAAAACACCTTGCTTAAAATTTCAAGTAGGTAACCTGCTTCAGTTTTTGGTTTTTGTGAATTTTTGAAAATTCAGGTTTTTTTAAGTATCAAAATTTGAACTACCTAACCTAGGTAGAAAATTGAAATTTTAGGCATATCTATCCTATTTTCAGAAATGGACCGATTCTGAATCGCGAGTGAGAATCGCGAAAGAATTCGATTCTTTTATCTAAAGAATCGCAGTTTTAGGAATCGGGTTCTTGTTTTAGGTGAATCGCGTACTAGCGATCCTTTTGCGATTTTTTTCGATTCAACGATAAGAGTAAAATACGTCTACAATATTCTGTACTTGATATATTAATAAGGTATGATTCAGCTGGTTAATTTTCAAAATTTGTCAATTTTTCAAACTTTGTGACAATTTCATATGAGTTGACAACTGTTCAAAACTTGGCAATTTTTCAAAATTTTGCAATTTTTTTTATTTGACAATGTTTTAAAAACTTCACAACCTCTAGCCTTTTTTTTTACAGCCATTTCAAAATTCTTCAAAAATCGTAGTGTAGCTCTTTGAAGCTAAAAAAATTTCATAACGACTCTTTTGACAATCATTTTATGAACCCCTGTCATAATTAGTTTCATTTCCACGCTTTTGGAATAATTCGAGAACTCATTTTGTTTCTAAATGTAATATAAATTAGCTATTTTTCTTTATTTCAATAAACGAAGAAAAAAGAACCTGCCAAGATAGAGTTACAAAGTACTTTATATTTTCAAAAAATCGTTCTAAAAACGCGTACCTATACCTTCCGTTGTGTCTCACTATTCACAAAAACCTAAGCGGTATAGACTTGCTCAAAGGGCAAAGTAGTAATCCTTCATTAATAACGTTTCCTCTCAGGACAAATTTAACATCCGTCGCATAATTTTAACATTCAAAGCACATTGTAAACATTGCGCTAATTTGTCAGAATATGCGAGCTGAAAACTTCACAATAAACCTTACACCGTTGTACGTAGATGAAAAAAAAAAAAAATGAGGAAAACCTAGAAAGAACGAAGAGAGGAACCAGCGAGTAGCATGTCAAATGAACATAACCTCGTTTTATGGTTTTTTTCTATAAACACATTTATACCCATCGTTTTAATTTTAATTTGGTAGCTTGTAAAGTCTATACGCTGGCTAATGCACACGTATAATAATACTTTTTTTATTAAGGGAACTCCTGTAATAGAAAAATACGTTTTTTTTTTTTTTCAATCAAAATGTTCAATTATCAATGCCACGATACCCTGCGCTTTGACTTGAGCTAAATGTCTTTAATTCTAACGGAATCGTCTGAATTGACTCTGATGGTCATATTCGCTTTCACATTTATGCCGGAGTCGAGCAGTCCATTTTTTTACCAACTCTTCCCTTCGATAAT
>JAAOIU010058172.1:0-16534 GCA_018107765.1 Hypogeococcus pungens | reverse complement strand
ATGTGTTTCTCAACGATTTGATAAATAATCGTTAATTCCAACTTATCGATATTATTAAAAATATAATGTAATACTAATAGTTAATTTAAAATACCAACGAAAATACTTCTGAACAATTTAGCAATGCGCTAGGCGCCAATACAGAACGTAAAATTTAACAAATACTTTTCAAATACTGTCAAAAGAGGGGAAAAAATGAAAAAAACATTCAACCACGAGCCCTTTACGCAAGCGACATGAAAAATACCCTTGCATAACTCCCACTTAGTTAACAGATTTATCTCCTACGTACACTACACGCATTGTGTTCGTGAATCCTGATCCTTGGCGCCATCCGGTCACTACAACAACAGGGTCTTTTGTTTTAATGAATCCTCGGCAGGTACCGAATTGAATACCGTATTGTACTCTGCAGTCAACATCTTTCAACCAATCGGATTGTTGAGGAGCTGCAAAAAAAAAAAATAAAATGCACTTGGAATCATGAAACCTACTTCGAGTTTTGTTTTACAGATATCGAGTCTGTGTTTACCTGAGTAGTACAGGGGTAAAATAGCCCGATGCAAATGACTCTGCCGAGCTACTTGCTCGTATCTGGTTACTGCAATGATAGGACAGCTGGGTCTGTATTTTGAAATCAGATGAGCTGATCTGCCGGACGTTGTTATCACTATTATAGCGGCGGCGTTGCATTTGTGAGCCGCTTCTACAGCTGCGATAGCTACAGCGTGGGTAGCATCGGTAGGAGTCTGAACCTGAAGGATAATTTATTACGTAAATTCCGGATAAGAAATACTCTACGTGTTCAAGTCCCAAGCGCTATGGTATGACGACTTACTTTACTACACAACTCGCTGAATAATTGATTATGCCAAATAGCAGCTTCGGCCTCTTTGCAAATGTTAGCCATGGTTTGTACGCAATGAATGGGATATTCTCCTTTAGCGGTTTCTCCTGATAACATGACGCAGTCGGCGCCGTCTAAAATTGCGTTCGCAACGTCCGAAGTTTCAGCTCTGGTAGCCCTCGGTTTCTTTACCATCGATTCCAACATTTGCGTAGCGCAAATAACTGGTTTACCGGCCTGTATTTCCCCCCAGAAAAATTATAATATGTTACTCAATATCAGGAATAGGAGGCAGGTTTCAAGGAAAACTTCGCACTAGATAAAACGATTAGTCAATCATTTTTGTAATTAAATAAACGTAATATCGGTACGTCACTCAATGGACCATTTAACTTGAGACCAATTTTTTTTTTTATCTACGAAGTTAATACATCGAGTCTTAAGTCTGAGTCGGGTAGATAAATAAGATTCAAACACGTTTTATCTGAATACAAAAAAAAAAACCTCACAAGTACTACTTCAACGGAAATTCACGCTGAAACTGCACACAATACCTTGTCAGGCATACGTACCCTGTTGCATTTGGCGATGATGGATTTCTGGGCGAGAAATACTTTCTCAGGAGGAATTTCGATACCCATGTCTCCTCGAGCGACCATTATACCGTCCGAAGCATCGATAATCGAGTCGATATTTTTTATACCTTGGTGGTTTTCAATTTTCGGTATGATTTTTATTTTTTTGCCATCTTCGCCTAGAGGAAAGAAAACTCGTCACATTAATTTTTTCAAAACAAGTCCTCGCAAGTATAAGTGAAAAAAATTATGAATTACCTAGAATTTTCCTAATAGCTTCGACACCATCAGCATCTCGGATGAAGGATGCGAAAACCATATCTACGCCTTGTTCAACTCCAAATCGTAAATCTTTGGTATCTTTTTCCGAGACTGCAGGTAAATCAACGGGAACGCCGGGTAAATTGATACCTTTGCGACTTCCCAACATACCACCATTTTCGATAGTACATTTTAAATAATCAGCACCTAAAATTAAATTGTTCAATTGGCCAAGTTTCGAATGCATAAAGCGTGTAAAAAAAAAATGAATTCCTCGCTTACCGACTTCTTCTACGATAAGGGACATTAAACCGTCATCGACGAACACGCGATTTCCTTTTTTTATTACATTTACAATATTTACGTAATCTACGTATATTTTATCAACGTTTCCTTTTTCATAAAAACCTTTATCAGTAGTCAATATAATAGAATTTCCTTTCTTCAATTCAATTTCAGCACTTGCTCCCTAAAACAATCGACCAAATTAATATCATAGTGGCCTGTTGCGACACTGATTTTCACACTTACTCCTTCTAAAAGTCCCGTACGAATTTCGGGTCCTTTGGTGTCCAAAGCAATACCTAAAGAACAAGGTATACCAGTTTTTTTACTGTAATTAGCAGCAGCTTGCCGAGCATTGGCGATAGTAGAAGCGTGATACTCGTAAGAACCATGAGAGAAGTTCAAACGCGCTATGTTCATTCCAGCATCAATCATTTCTTCTAATTTCTCAACAGCTTGAGAAACGGGTCCTATACACCCAAGTGATTAGAAAAATATTTCTCGATTATGCAATGTTATTTTCATACGTACCAATCGTGCAAATGATGCCAGATAACCGAACGAATGACGTTTTGGAATCGATATCCAAAGCACACATGTGGTCGAGGTGAGATGTATATACTGCCATGGCCTGAAATTTCAAAATACATAATCAAAATACGTGTAACAAGCGTAAATTAGACATACTTGCTCGGTTGTACCTTAGCTATCGAGAACATATTTATGCTGTTATTTAAAACAGAAGCGTATCTAATACCAATACAGTGTGATCCAATAATCCACATTGATAACAATTGATTTTAATTCAACAGGGCAAAATAAATACTCATGTTATTCAATTCGCATCTCTTCACAATGACAAGTTTTAAAATAGAAATATTGGATCAAAGCCAGTCTAATCGAGTTAATAGCTTGAACAGGAAAACTACTCGTAGACTTCATCAAAGTAATTTCCCGTGACCAATAATAAGATTAAAATCATGTTTCCGTACCATATTGCTAAGATGATTTAGAAATTTTTCAATATACCGCGAGGACAAGATAAACTTTATTTAATCGATAAAGATAGCACGAGGATGATACAGATAGGGCATGATGAGTTAATTGTAGAAAGTTACACTTGTATACTTACGATATTCACGTTTGAATTCTTCTGTAGTAGAAAACACAACTATTACTGTCAACAGAGACAAAATGTGACTATTAGATGTAATAATCTTTCGGCGATATGTTTCTGTTCTCGTAATTCAATGTGACATTCAATACTCGCATTCGACTTTGAAGTCGTATCTTTACTCGTGTATTTGTGACGTAATTACCGGCTATCAGTGTTGTCATTTTTGAGATATTTTAAACAACGAGGGAAGAAAGGGACCTCACATTTTAGGACATAACTTGTTTTATTTTCTTTCGATTTACAAGTTTCGAGTTGTATGTAAAAATAATATTCTTAATAAAGATTTAAATCTGTTCTTACTTTAATAAATCTGTCTTTCGGCAAACCTGCGCTAGAGATTTCCGCAACTGTTTCAAGTTCCGTCTACATAACGAGGAACCTCTTTAAAAAAACGGCAGCATTTCGTTGTACTCGGCAACTTTTGGCATCTTGACACCACGCTCGGTAATTCTTTCTTTAATTTTTTCCGCTTTTTTCGCTCCGTCAGGACTGATTAATTCAATTCGCCAAATGATTTCGCGATGGTTAGGAACTTCTTTTTTAATTCTGGGCATTTTATGTGTTTTCCCTTGAGGTGACAAGAGTTTCAAACGGCTATCGTGCCTCTTTCGAAATCATCTATTTTCATTTTTTTCTTTTGTTGGTGTGTTTCCAACTTTCCATGGGGAGAATCTAAATACTCATTATATAGGCCCTTTTCTGGCTGAATACTCTTCGTCAGTCTCGTCGGCTCGCTTCACTAACGGCGGAACTTTATTCTTATGGAATTCTTTCATACGAGGAGGTGATTTAATACTTTTTGCTTGGTTGTCAGAAACGAGTTTGGCTGCTTCTCTGATAACTTTAAGAGCATCATCGATTCTTAAATATGTTAGCTCTTTCTAAAAATGAAGATAATCAAAAATACATAAGTCAAAAAAAATATGGAAAGTAGTGCCATTTTAAAAGGAAAGTTGGCATAGCTCACTTGTTCTGATGCTAAGTAATTTGTTTCTAACAGTACTCAATTCAGTCTTCAAAGTCTTCACCTCCGTCTAAATTATAAAGATATTTTTTACTAATAACAGTATTTAAGTTGGAACTTTTCAGGTATAACGTGAGATTTTACTTGCGCCTAACGCATCCACTCTCTTTGATAAGCTCTGGAAACATAAAAAAAAAAAAAATAAAAACAACTTTTCTTTTACCTGCCAGCGAAGACGTATATTTGATGAACCATACTTACATCGGTACTGCCATCATCTTCACTTAATTCATCTGTACCTTCCATATTTAATACCGCAATGTAACAGTATTGCAGTCGGAAAAATCTGATTTAAATGAAATAACTACAAAAGTAATCACATCAGTATGAAACAAAAGTGAAAACGATTTCATGAGCTGCTGAAAACTGCTGAGAATCAGATATTGATAAGAATAGCATGGGAATAGAAATCAGTTTAAGAAATTTTTTCAACGCTAAAATTATCTTAGGCGCTTTCGGACGGCTGACGGCACTATGATTTTTTGGGGTCCCAGCAAGGTCCCAGTATAGTCCCAGTCCCATACGGTTGTATACCAACACAAATTATAGGAAAAGGTACATTTGGGTTTTGGGTTTTTTTAGAACTGCAGTCCGAAAGCATCTCAAGTTTCTTTACTTCTGTCTGTTTACCTCACCGGGAGTGGAATGAGCGGAGTCTGGATGTAGTCTTTTTTTGACGTTTTTGGACTTTGAAAGTTTTTCTATCAAAATTTTTTTTACTCAAATTTTTTTCTTTCAAAATTTTTTTGCTCAAATTTTTTTTCCAGGAAAAATTTTTTATACGTCA
The DNA here is from genome assembly GCA_018107765.1 of Hypogeococcus pungens. Classification (NCBI taxonomy): domain Eukaryota; kingdom Metazoa; phylum Arthropoda; class Insecta; order Hemiptera; family Pseudococcidae; genus Hypogeococcus; species Hypogeococcus pungens. The sequence goes on along the minus strand of JAAOIU010058172.1, from coordinate 11,578 downwards.
ATTTTTTTCTATCAAAACTTTTTTTATTTCAACCTCATCAAATTTTTTTTTTACTTCAATTCTTTCAAGTCTTTTTTTATGCTACGACAAGATGATTTTTTATTTTCATGATTGATTTTTTTTCATGTTTCTGGACATTTTTTTTTTCAACATTTCCATGTTGTGTCTTCACTATATTTTTCTTTTTTTTACTTCAATTATTCATAATTTCAAAAAAATTTCACGTTTTTATATGTGACTAGACCACCACTTTCAAGATGGATTTTATACCAACAGCCAATAGATAGTTATTACTTACGACTGTTTAAATTTTCATAGGTTGTGTATTTTGTTAATCACAAGCTGTATTCATGTATGTAAGTATGTATGACCGTCGTTCGTTATGTACCGGTGCGACGGCTGTCTGGTAATTTCTTTTTGAAAACTTTATAGTTTATTATAATTTCTGACCTAATGGATGAAATTTCAATTTTCAAATTTGTGGGAGCAAGCAATTATAAAAACTTATCTGTGTAGTATGGAGTCTGGACTGCTCGCAGAGAAGATGAAATCACGAACTACTGCAGATGCCACCTTTCTTTGAAGTTCAATAAAGGAAAAATTACGAAGCAGAAACGCTATCAACTGACGTTTGGGTTGCCTACGGTTTTTTCTGTTTCGACATGGAAATTTTTTCCTTTCAAAGGAAACTTTATCTTATCTTTAAACTTTTGTTTTGTTTAAAACGTTTCTTTTCTTTATTGTACCAAAAATATGTTTCAATTGTCTGATTTTTGTTCAAAACAATGATTAAATTTTCTAATTAATTCTTGTTTGATGTTTTGCCTTTGATCCCAACATTGATTCCCAGTTTTAAAAAAATCAATGTAAAAAAAAATTAACTATTGGCTGTTGGTATAGAAGTATGTATAGAATCCTTGAAAATTGTGTTCAGTTAAATGAAAACGTGAAATTTTTTGAAAAAAATAAATAATTAAAGTAAAAAAAGAAATATAGTGAAGTCACAACATGGAAATGTTAAAAAAAATGTCCAGAAACCTGGAAAAAGAATCAATCATTAAAATAAAATCATCTTGTCGTAGCATAAAAAAAGACTTGAAAAAATTGAAGTAGGTAAAAAAATTTGATGGAAAAAAATTTCAAGTCCAGAAACGTTGAAAAAAGAACCACGTCCAGACTCCGCAGTCCGCACATTCCACTCTTGGTGAGGTAAACAGACAGAAGTTTTTTGTTTCAAAAATAAATGTCAAATGCCTCGAGTTTGATTTAAAAAAAAGCTAAATTAATTTCAGAATTCGTGTTACAAAAATTCATTAAAAAATACCTATATAGTTAGTTATCAAAAAAATCTGGAAAATTTGAATTAAGTGATTTGTTACAAAAATGAAAAAACCATTTCAAATGGAGACATTAAATGAAATAATTAATTGATTGAATTAGAGATTTAATTTGTGATAGCAGTCAGGTTAATCGATAATCATTAAAAATATTTCATATTTAATTTAAAATTTGATGCGGTACTTTAATGTACGTGCATTACACCGTCGAAAAAAATATGTAAATTATCTTATCAGTTCATGTAGGTATTGATGATTAGATACTGTCTAAATACTTAATACGCCCAGCTTCCATTAATTCAAATGAAACTGTCTAGTAGTTTGAGGTTGTCGAAGGAGCAATTGCGTTACCCTCCAACGCGTTCATTTCTGTAGAGCACTTCAAGAAAAATTTTGATGTAGAAAAAGTAATCTCTTGAAAAAAAAATATTCCTGGTGATACAAGGACAGTCGCCTCCTGTCTTTTTTGTTCCTAATCCTGTCGTTTGAACGATATTGTGAGTATTGTTTTCAGTTTTAACATTTTGAATAGATTTCCACCTTCTGTTCAATATGTANACTCGGCAGCGATTTGTTTTTTTTTTTCTTCGAAGTCATTTAAATTTTCTCTTTCGGAGTCTTCAAAGTGAGAGATTTTCGCCGCTTTCTTACTAAATAAGCTTTTCTTACTTGAAAAATTGACCAAGTATACCTATTCTTTTACCAGTTTTATTATTTGTTAACTTGGAATTCACTATCTTTCACGTTTACAACTAGAAAGATTGTAGCAGGAGCAGATGTAACTTGTCTTCTCAATTCATTTTTAAAAGCACAGTCACAAAAATGTTTTGTTTTCAGATTTTGTGAAATTTTCTGGTTAAAAAACACTCCATAATGCCCGGTGAAGTGATTAATTTTGCCCCCGGACCTGCAAAAATGCCTCGAGAAGTAAGCGTTCCGTTATTACTCTTATCTTCAATTTTGAAGTGATACTCGTATCGTTAATTTACAATGTAAAATTTTAATATGCAGTCAGGATACAGTTATAGTTCAATTTTCATTTCGTTGGTACCTACGCTATATTACTAAACTTCGATTCATTTTAATCTTCGAACTTAATGTACCGTAGCAAGCAATCACACGTTTAAATGTGTTTTGTACCTGATGATTTAAAAAAGAAAATCATTGCAAGATTATATCACAATTACTACGTTGTTTTTCTTACCTATTATGTAACTGTTATCTGTAGTACCAACCGCATCTTTTCTCAGTTCACGCCTTTCGCTAAGATTTTATCAAAATCACCCAACTTTGTTCCTCTAATTCAAATGCAAAATATTTTTAAAATTTAACTTTCAAACTTTTACAGGTCCTGCTAGAAGTTCAAAAAGAAATACTGAATTGTAATAATCATGGCATAAGTGTAATGGAAATGAGTCATCGAGCTCCAAATTACGAAGAAATTCACAATAAAACCATATCACTGTTTAAAGATTTGCTGTTGGTATATTGTTTGTTAAATAAGTTTAAAATCGAAGCTAGCTTGATTAATTTAGAAAATTATTGTTTTAAATTTTAGGAATATTCCGGATAATTATAAAGTTTTATTTATGCATGGCGGAGGAAACGGTTTATTCGCTGCAGTTCCTTTCAATTTGATGGCAAGAACTGGAGAAGCTGATTACATAGTCACTGGTAAAATATTACGGTCATGTTACTTCGAGGGATCTCTGAACAGATCAGTGATGTCTTCAAATTTCAGGAACATGGTCTCATATCGCAGCTGAAGAAGCTAAAAAATATGGTAAAGTGAACCAAGTGTTGAATTTCGAGAAAGGAAAAGAGCTCCCCGACCAATCGGAATGGAAATTGAGTCCAAACGCTTCTTATGTATATTACTGCGCAAATGAAACTGTCGAAGGTAATACAGTTCTCCCATAAATAGTGAATTTGTTAAAAAAAATTTGTATTTGACGTACTTTATTTTTTAGGATTTGAATTTCCTTTTATTCCTGAGAATATCGACGTGCCATTGGTCTGTGATATGTCTTCTAATATTGCTACAAAAGTTTTTGACGTCTCTAAAGTAATTACTCGTGAAAATATGACGTTAATCGAAATCGTAAATCGTTAATTTTTCTAAATCGCTCCATTTGTAGTTCGGTTTAATATTTTTCGGGGTTCAAAAAAATCTCGGTCCAGCTGGAGTCGCTACGGTGATTATTCGAGAAGACCTTATCGGAGGCTCGTTACCTCAATGCCCGAAAATTTTTGACTTTGCTAGTGTAGCGAAAATTAATTCATTGCTCAACACTCCACCGACATTTGTGTTAGTTTAAACTTCTTTTTCCTCGCAGTAGAAACTTTTTATTCATTAATTAAAATTTCTATTTTATTCATTTCTTTTCCAGAATATACGTCGTTGGTAAAGTACTGGAATTCGTAAAACGTAAAGGTGGCGTTGCAGAAATGGAAAAACTTAGCGCCATGAAATCTCAGTTAGTTTACGACGTCATCGACGATTCGGAGGGATTTTACACGAACAATGTGCATCCAAAATACAGAAGCAGAATAAACGTTACATTTTATATAAAAGGAGGACCAGACATGGAGAAAAAATTCATCAAATTGGCTGAAGAACAATTGAATATGATTCATTTGAAAGGACATCGGTGGGTGAATTTACCTATTTTAAAAATTCATATCGTCAAATTTCTTTTAAAAATTATTTATAAATTTTACAGGATTGTCGGTGGTATTCGTGCCTCTCTTTATAACGCAATTACAATCGAAGAAACTGCAAAACTGGTTGGATTCATGCGTTTATTTCAATCCGAATACAAATTCGATGTTTCCGACGGAAAAAAAGAATAAATTTAATTCAATTGTGATGAAGTGTTCTGACGCTTATAATGGTACCGATTTGATTTTCAAAAATGTGCATCCACTGGTCTGTGTTAAAACTTATGGAAGGTGATAAGTGAAGTCGATGTTTTAAATGTACGTTTTAATTTACATACATATTTTACACGATAAATTTATGTGATTGATTGATTGATTTCATCAAAGTTATTAATTTTTTGCTGTTCGTTATTTCTTCTGGTCATTCCGAAGATCACCAAAAACTTCCTCCGTCGTTGTACAGAAATTTAATGCAATTAGTAGCGGAAAACTTGACAGAGTTACACGTGGAGGAAGTGAGAAACCTCATAAGAGCTGTAGTAGGACTAATTATTTCATCATATTTAATCCAGCCCACGTAATGGTACAATAGGTTGTTGTCTTTTACGATTTTCAAGTTTAAACTTTATGTTGTTTGTCACTTGGGTGAAGTAATGACTGTTTAAACGTGTTACTCTAACGTAGCTTTCGATTTTTGAAATAATTATGTATTTCGGATCGGTGATGTATTTTTTGGTTGAGAATTATTAGTACTTTTTATATATATTTTTTATACTGAAACTAATTGCATTTTGAAAAAAATCAACTTCTACGCTTTTGTTTGATAGGTAACAATTTTCATTTTAAATTTTATTCGTATGACTCAAGTGTCGCTGTTGAAAATTAATTTATTCTATTTGTTTTCTTAATGTCTGGACNGCGGATATTTTTCTAAAATTACTACGTTTAAGTAAGTTTCCACTTCAGTTTTTTCAAAGTGTAAATTTTTTACATTACTTACCAAAAATGAAAAGTGGCGTGAATGTATGAAAGGACACCATGATAGATTTCCATAGTTTCCTATGCTACAACTGCAATAACGAGTAATCCAATTAGAACGTTTTCTACCTAAGTTCACTGTGCGGTACTTATTTTTTGATCCTTACAAACTTTTCTTTGCGTGATGTTTTGTATTTCCCTGGTTTTCATTACATAAAACATGCAGAATATTTTATTGAGTTAGTTTTTCGAAAAATAAAACAGATGTTCGCTTTGATACTTTCTTTTCTATGCTTCAAAAATCAATTAAGTACATATCTTCCAGGAGAGAAGCAACCGGAAATATCTTCTTTCAGAAGGTTTATTTTCATTTTCGCATGATATTACTTTCTTCTAATAGGATTTCAACTTTTTATTCCCGAAACTTTCAACTAAGCACTTGAACCTAGCAAAATACACCCACAATATCATTCCCTAAGAAAGGCTCACCCTACATTTTAGTGTGACGTTATTAGGATTCTGCTCAGTATTTCTTAGTATAATTTTATATTTTTTAGGCTTCTTTCATACTCACCGTACCGGAAGTTGTATACATTACAACTACACCTGTTCGTTGTCATGCCATTTTATTTGCGTATTTTTTTATTTCACTTTTGACCGCTAGTTCGCCTATTAAATGGATAATCGGGTAATTATTCTGGAAAGGAAATTCGAAATATTCAGAATGTGCGTAGACAGAGCTATACTTAATTAATCAACTAGGGTCACTGCAAGACGATCTTGCATTTCTGCAACCCATCACATATTTTTGCTATGAGTGGTTCTCATATGTGCTTAGATCATTATACCTACCATGTTATTTCAAGACGACCTTTTGATCCTTTTTAATATCCATATTTTCATCATTACTTTAGACCGGATACACACACACACAGTCACACACAAGCTTGGGTCAATTTACCGCACAACCTACATTAAAAACTATTTTAATCGGTTACTGTGTTAATTAAAACCATGCCTAAACTCTTCCTCGTGGGTGTATTTGACGAATTTCTGGTAAAAATATTGGGTACTTGCTTTCGAATTCAGATTATTATTGATTGTATAGTGATACGATGCCTGTTTTAAACTTTTTCCAAGTGTTGGTTAGTACAGTAGCTGATCGGTTATTTTTTTTTAACTTGCAGCTATGGAAAAATACTGACATGATTTTAGCGCTACTTATTTTTATGAATATTTTATTCGTTGGAGCTGATGACGCATTACACGCGTCCTGCACTTTTAATCCGTTGTGTACCTGTTCTCAAACTGCGCCCAATCTTGGAATAGTTTCTTGTATAAATGTTCCATTGCCTAGAATACCGGTTTATATGAATCGATCTAAAATAAATAGTTTTCATTTAGAAAATAATGAATTGAAAGTGTTGGAACCCTACTTCATGTATGGTACAGGTTAGTGTGCAGTATTGGAATTCTATAAAAGTTCAAAATCAAGAAGGACCGTGTTGGTATCTGGTATCCTAATTCAAATTCAAAAACGTTGATTTCATTTTTCAGGTTTGACTACTCTTAAAATTAGTCAAAATCCACTATACGTTATTCATGACGATACTTTCAAAGGACTCGAATTTTCGTTAAGGGATTTAGAATTGAGCTACTTGAAGCTGATAAAAGTGCCTCATAACATTTTTCGGTCATTGCAGAAACTTCGTACTCTGAATTTGTCTGGTAAGTATACCGAATTACCTACCTATACCGGCTAACGTTCAATAACTGTTATCACTTTCAGCATAACGTGTACTTAAATAAGTTTCTTCATTTCTTTAGGAAATGAAATATCAGACATCAATTCGAACAACTGGATGACCGTTAAAAATTCGTTAGAAGCTTTGATTTTGAGAGATAATGCCATAACGTACATTCCGAGAAATACTTTTGAAAAATTCACTGAATTGAAAACGTTAGATTTATCGAAAAATGCTTTACGCGACATGGATCCTGATGCATTTTTCACCGTTACTGGCAATTCGAAATTGGCTCATTTTAATTTAGCCGATAATCAATTATTTTACATACCATATGCTCAAATGCAGCATTTAAAGTGCGTGTTTTCATTTATATTTATAATCCTAAATTCCTAATAACCAGTTGATGAAATAATGCATGTTTTTGTTCAATTATACTATCTTTTGTAGGTCACTGAAGGCGTTAGATTTGAGTTATAATTTCATCTCCACTATCAATGCCATTTCAGAATCGACTAGAAGCAGTATTCAAACAAAATTTTCGTTGAATTCGTTGCACTTGGAGTATAACAACATAAAACGCTTATCCGAAGAAGACTTTCAAAAATTTGCTGTTATCAATCGAACTTTTTTCGATGGAAATCCAATTAGTATGATACAGGTTCGTAGTTCGTACTTTATAAAGTGTAGTTTTAAAGCTGATTATCATTGTAGCAGGTGTGCTTAATAAGTTGCCTACGAATTAGCGCGAGCGAACGCCAAGGTACGCGAAGCTCGCGTGAAAGCTATTAATATGATTTATACATATGTATATGGTAATGCCTACGTAGGTATATTAGGCATACTTATTTACCTATTTCAGTTAGGAAGAAGTGGAATTAATTTTTTCTTATTTTTACGAGCTATTATTGATCAATGTTGTACAGAAAATTTTCGCATTGAAATGATAGTTTGATATTGTTGGGTAGATTGGAACGTTTCAAACAACGACAATTCATGAAATTTCATTCAGCGGTTGTGGATTGGTCCGGTTTCATCCAGATATGATTAAAGGATTAGAAAAGCATTTGCAAGTGCTGGATTTGTCAAACAACGATTTGTCCTCACTTGATTCGAAATTAATTCAAAACTTTTTACTCTTACAAGAGTTGAAAACTAGGGGTAACAGAATTGACCGATTTTCAATTCCAGAGTACAATGGAGCCTTATTAGGCGTTGAATTCGGTGGAGGAAAGTACTCTGATTGGCAAAATTTACTACGAGATTTAGGCAGGTAAGTGTAATCTGAATCGTCGCCTACTTAACTTAATCTACCTACCACTTCGCATTGTTACTTTTTTTCAGAATAAAAAGCTTGATTCGCGTTGCAATATCGAATGTGGAAATACCATACTTAGCCTATGACAGCTTCATCGAATACGGCTTAGGAGTTGAAGAAATGAGTATCACTTACGCCGAGTTGAAAACGATAAATATGCAAGCATTTATCAATGTTCGTGGACTTAAAAAATTAGATCTTTCGAATAACATAATCGGAAGCATACACGAACTAGCTTTTGCAGAGGTGAGATGTAAGTTGATATCAAAAACTTGAAAAAAGACAAGCGTAAGCATTTAAAAAAACTGTATAAATATTTTTTAGATTGGACATTCTTTGCAAAAGTTATATCTCTCGAATGCATTCGCCAAAACTGCCAGAATATTTCCCGAAAAAGCTATGCAGCCTTTGAGTATTTTGCGTGTGCTGGACATCAGTTTTAATAATTTCGAAGAATTACCAGTAAATTCTTTCCATGCCATGCTCGAATTGGAAGTTTTACGCGCTCATGATTGTCGCTTTCGGGGGTTAAATCCGCAAACTTTTACAGTAAGTATTGGCATCTAGAGCTAGGTACTGCTACGCTGTATAAAAAACAAGAACTAATAGATAAATTGAATTGAAACATTTGCAGGCAGACGTTCATGTTAAATTGAAAGAGATATCATTTTCATTCAATTTTATCGAAATTTTAAAATCATCGACTTTTGCTGACTTGCCAGAACTGCGGTATTTGAATTTAGAAGATAATTTTATCAGCGTTATTGAATCCAGAGCATTTGAAAATTTGCTTAAATTACGTTGGCTGTATTTAAAAGGAAATAAAATTTCATTTATTCATCCGGAAGCGTTTGAGAATCTACCTCAGTTGGAATTATTGGACCTCTCTTTCAATAATCTGAAAGATTTCGACTTCATCACTCTCGACCAGGTAAGAATGCACATCCATAGGTTAGGTACTAATCTACTCTGCTTTAGTAATGGCACGAACTTCTTTACAGGTTGGATCGTTTGCGTCGCTAAGTTTAAATTTAAGTTTCAATGATCTTGATAGCTTACGGACATACTCTCAAGAGAATGATGATCAGGAACCATTTTCGTCAAATGTCAAGGTGAATAGACATGAGAAAAAGCAAAAGAAGTCTAAAATGCAGTTTTATTTGATTTTTTTTCCTATTTAGATTTTAGATGTTTCAAGTAGTAAGGTGTATGATATTTCGGATACTTTTTTCCTTCCATTGGAGTCGAGTTTAACCCATTTGTATGCGTCGAACAATTACTTGACCAATATCAGCTGTAACGTTTTCGGTAGTTTGAGTCAACTGCAGCTGCTCGATTTATCTAATAATGTGATACATACGGTAGAACCAAATATATTTCACAACATCACTAATTTACAAGTAAATTTCGTTATTTTGATTGTTAGCATTTTATCGTTCAAAATCAAGATACAGTAATAGATCTTTTTTTTTAGATTTTAAACTTACAAAAAAATCAGATAAAACATATTCATCCAAACCTCTTTGGTTCTATGCGAAATCTACGTATAGTAGACCTATCGAAAAACGAATTGGAATATTTACCTGAAATGTTGTTTCGTGACGATACCTTGGAAAAAGTGTCAGTCTCCTGGAACAGATTCGTTAAAATTCCGTACAAATCATTTTCACCGGATGCTGGAAGCTCTCTTCGAGAATTTGATGTCTCTCATAATATGATTTTATCTTTCCACGCTCCAGATTTATTTACTAGATTTAAAGTAAATATTAGTTCCTTAAATAGATATCTCTCTATTTTAGTAATTATTTAGAATGGACGTTTAATTTTCTTTTTTTCTTTTCAGTCCTTGATCTCATTAGATATTTCCTATAATCGTTTAAACAGCATAGATGACTATGTATTTAGGCCTCTTAATAATCTTGCTTACTTGGACTTGAGTCATAATAAGCTGTCAAAATTGATGGAAAACGGTCGTTTCTTTCATGGTATTGAAAAAAACCTCATCTACTTGGGAATGAAAAATAATTCATTGAATGAGGTAAATTTTTCAAAGTTAAAACTTCAGTTCAACTTGAAGTTGAATTTAATTTCCAATTTTTTTTTCAGCCTCCTGATTTCCCGTTACCGAAATTAATTCATTTGTATTTATCTCATAATAATATATCGTCGTTCACTCCCGAAACTGTGGTTAATCTCACGAATTTAAGAGTTTTAGATTTAAGCGATAATAATCTCACTTCCATACCAGTGCTGATACTTTCGTTGAGGAGTTTGAAATCTTTAAACTTATCCAGAAATGCCATCAAAGTGTTCACTAATAATAGCCTGTTGAGTGGGTTTGAAGAATTGAGAGAACTTGATATTAGCCATTTACCGCTTGAAACTTTCGAAGTAGGTACTTACGCGGATGAAGTTTACAATGACATCCAGGAGGTTGATCCTGTTGAATTTTTATTGATTGTGTTCATTTAGACAGGTACTCTGAGCAGACTGATATCTCTTATTACCTTGCACTTGAACACATACCCAAATGTTGACCGATTTAATATTCCGAAAGTTCTTCAAAAAAATTTAGCTCTCGAAAATTTATTGCTCACGGTAAGCGTTTTTGAAAAAATTACGTTTTTTAAATTGTTTCGTCAATTCGTTTCAATATAATTCCAGGTGAGTGTAAATAGACTAGATCAAGAAATGAGAGGCCAATTTCCTAAAAAATTAAGAAATTTCGTGTTTCGTGGTGACAAACTACAAAGCGTTGATTCTAAAATATTAGAGGTAAGTGTGAAGAGGCTAAATGAACTTTATTTTCATGGTAGGTACTTGAACAGAATCTTTACTTTTTTATTACAGGGTGTTATGTTTCCAAAAATCTCCCTCAAAATTGAAGGAACCCGATTGGAAAGTTTACAAAGTGATGTTTTTTGGAATATGCCATTGGTTCGAAATATCTCTATCGACGTTCAAAATAACAGCTTGAAATATATGCCCAATCCGTCTACTGGAACTGCACTTGGCCTCTACAATCATACATTCCTTATTGATTTGAATATGTCACGCAATCAGTGGATTTGCGATTGTTCTATTGGGTGAGAATTATTATTGCTTGAACCGTCGAAGTTTTCAAGATGGAATTATGTTAATTTTTTTTTTGAACGTCGAAATGTACAGCTGGATTGAGGTATGGAAACGAATGAAGAGGCAACTGTTCTGTCGTTATTTTGATTTCTACGAGTCGAAAGAATATCACAATTGCTTAAGGACAGAAGACGATTTAAGGAAAACGTATTGCTCAAATAAATTTTCCGCCCTCATCGATGTTATGAAGATCGAATTGGAATGCGGATGGAGCCGAAGTTCCTATATTAACGTTATTAAAATGACTTATATTATTCTACCATCGATTTGGATTTATACTAATTTATTTTGATAGATTTCTTACAAAATATGATAATTATACGAATAAAATTTTCTAATGAATGCTTCCTTAATAATTACTTAGGAACTCTCTTGGTAGAAAAATACCATTGCAAAAACTGAGC
>JAAOIU010058119.1:725-15504 GCA_018107765.1 Hypogeococcus pungens | reverse complement strand
CTTCCACCGAAAAGCCATGAGAAGAAAAAAAAGAAAATTCGTTCTTTTCAAATGAATACCGCCGGCGCAATTGCATGTCTTTTTTTTATCTGGTTTGGCGCAACTGCATACAAGAGGGTAGGGCATATGGCGCAACTGCGAAATTCCCAATTTTAGAAATCTTACGGAAATCACGAAACTTGGTCAGTATTGTTCTAGCTGAAATACTTAAATTAATATTTCAATCGTAGAAAAATGAGTTTTTCTCTAACTTCAAAACCTTACTAAAATACGGAAAATTTATTCCAGAACATTCAGCGATACGAAACGATCTACGCCATCGTCGGTTCGTTTAATAGAACCGAAAATTTATTATATTTCACGTTTGGAAATATATTCGACGAAACTTGGCTGCTACGTAGTCTCACAAATGTCATCAACTTTTTCTTTCTGATGCTTCGAAACGATACGAAAAACGAACCCGTGCAATCCCAACGTTCTCGTATTTCATTCGTAACATTTTTTCAACGTATACATATACTGAAACTTATACATACAGGCGAAATGTATGTACATTTTAATGCATAATTATAACCGCCACACTCACACGCACAGCCTAGCGAAGACTGAAATTGTTTTCAAACCGAAAGAGGAAAAAAAAACCGTACGTAAAAACTTTCACAAGCTACAAACTTTGAAACTTTACCGTTTGGAAAATTTTCCCTACGTAAAGTAAATTAAATTCTACACTGGCACGTAATCTGAAAAAAAAAAATCAATTCTATCTCGCATCCTTTCAAAAAACCTAATGCAAATTACAACACATATGTAGACAAACAGTTGCACATATGTGTAATCCGTGGCGGCGCGGCCAAGCTCGGACGACGCGGCGTCCTCGAAAAAATCTTTATTCTGCGATTATGACGGCCCCACATTTACATCGTCCGAATTTGCATCTTTATAGCGCCTACGAGGCGCATATTTTCGTCGAGTCGAGCTAATGTATCTATCGCAGTTCATTTCTTTGTGTATTTATTTTTACAGGAAGAATACCAGAAATTAACTGGAGAAGAAGCGAGTTTGAATAAATTGAAAATATTAAGAACGATTGGAATGTCATTAATGGCAATAGTATCGATAATTCCATTTTTTATACCGCCACTTGACCTGAGCGTACTTCGCCTTGTTCACGACGTCACGTTTTCAATATTCTTCGTTCACGAATTGTGCATCGTATTGTATTGGCTGCTTACTTCAAAAGCTATCGAATTAATTGCCAACCAATATAGGAGTAACTTTATCAAGTTAAGTGGGTCTCAGTTTTAAGAGGGGAAAAATTTTACTTCATACAAAAATCGCACTTATTAAGGAGACAAAAATATACGTAAATTAATGAGAAGAATCGTCGCGGTCGTATTTACGAGAGTCTCTAAATTGTTGTAATTTTTCCACCCGTACTCGATGGGCCAGACAAAAGTCACGCGGAGGTATTTAAGTAAATTACCCAACTAGGAAATTTTTTCAATGCTCGAAAGATTCCACATCTCGTTGATCGAACATCGAACCTCCGTCGTTGACCACTCGAGAAAAAAACTCGTTCGACTACGACGAGACGAGAAACGACACCGCAGAGAATATTTTCAAGTATCCGGAGACTCATTAGATGTATAAGGATTCTTAGCTATAGTGCCAGGCTTCTAAATTGAATTATAGTATAGTTCGATTTACAGGAGGTAGGAAATGGCCGAGGATACACGAGTTTAATAGAGGCTTATCGCTTGCTGTGGATGAATTTATGCAGCGTAACAAACTACCTAGCTGCTTCGATCGGTGCCACGATCACGGTTTGTTTGATATTTCACGTGTTACACCTAATATTGGCAGCGTACAGGACTGTGACTTCGGTTCCGGAGCTTTTGAGAAATTCTCAACCGTGGAGTATTGTACCAATTTTGATAGATTTACTATTTCACCTCGCTGTAATATTATTTTTTTGTAACGTCGGCCAAAATGTAGTAAAATATGTGAGTATTTCAAACCTAAGGACAATTCATACATATACTACGTTTTTCCATTTTTTTTTGTTTTGTTTTACAGTGCACTAATTCCATGCTCGATACAATCCTCAATATAAAACAACAATTGCAATATCGCAACTACGACGAAGCCCGGGTAAGTCACCAACCGCCTCTAGCACGAGTCACAAAAATGGTAAACTTTCTTATTTTCATTACTCGCAGGTAAATATTTTTCTTTACACCATAAACGAATATGAGCCATTAGTGAGCGTTTGTGGGTTTTACGAAATAAATCGTTCGTTATTTGGAGGGGTACGTATGCGTGTATGGCTGGGAGAAGTTCCAAATATATCTCAAGTAAAAATCACCGCATGTTTTAATATGCCACTAATTTTCAGGTTGTATCCATCTTACTCACTTATATGATCGTTATTATTCAACTGAAAGATAGTATTTGAATAGGAAGCTCTACGATGTCGCTTTTACATTCTTCTCTAGCCGGTAAACTATTTTAATGAATTAATTGTAATATGAAATTTATTCTAAAAGCTTTTCGTCATCGTATTTCCTTCTAATGAAAATATTTTAATTAATGTTTAATTAAACCATAATAGAAAATTTTAGAAAAGAAATCCTTTAACGTTCGAAAGCGTAGGTAAAGGAAATATTAATTTATTCAAGAAATATTTCTTGCAAGAAGAAGATGAATTTTAAAAAGTTGATAAATTTCAAAAATAAACGAATATCAAAAATTAATAAATTAAAAAAAATATATATATATGAATTTGAAAATGATTGAAAATTCTTAATCTTAAAAAAAAACAGATGAATTTTTAAAAAGCTGATAAATTTCAAAAAATTGGTCGAATAGACGAATTTTAAAAACTAGAAAATTTTAAAAACCTGATGAATTTGAAAATGGTTGGAAATAGATAAAATTGGAAAATTGCGATTTTGTTTTCAAATTGGTGAATTTTAAAAAATTATCCAATCTTGAAAAATGTACAAATTTCAAAAAACTGATCGAATTTTGAAAACCCGACGGATTTGAAAATGATGAAATTTTTGAAAATTCGAACCATTAGTTTCAATCACCCTACCCACCTTTTTCCAAACACCTGAGACGCCTGCCAAAAAATTCATTCACGTTAGTAGCACATTCCTGGTCTTTGATTTTCCTCTCACCATGAAATTGAAGTTCGGCCAGCAAGGACAAAAGATCTTCACAAACAGACTGAAAATCATTCTAACCCTTTCAGACCTGAGAAGAGCAGACCATACGTTTTTAAAAATTTTCATGGGATGTCAGTTCCCCGTGCAGGAGTACCTAAGGAAAAAATTTAAGGAAATTTTTCGGAACTCAAAACCCAATACAGAAATTAGGTACCTACCTAAGTTACCTACACTTTGATTTCCTGTACGAATCGAGTTAATATTGTTGAGTGAAGGTGGTAATTTTTTCCGATTTCCTCTCGGTGCCCCACACAGTTAAATTTGGGAAAATTCAGTGTCAGATTCCTGTACCATCTATTTCCTATATTGAGTTTTGAGTTTCAAAAAATTTCTTACAATTTTTTCCTTACTCCAGCACGGGGAGCTCACATCCCATGAAAATTTTTAAAAATGTATGGTCTGTTTCTTCTCGGGTCTGAAAGACTAAGGCGAGTATAAGTCTTTCTATTATCGAGGTTTTACAATTCGCAAGTTCGAAGTAAAGATATACTACAATAAGAATTTTTTCATACATCTTCTCCTATATTTTTGCACTACCTACACCCTTTATTCGTAGCTTAATATTCGGGAATACGTGAGTAATATTTGTACCACAGCCACGATTAGATTTAAATTTCAAATCCAGCCACATCATATAATAAATCGATAACAGGGATTGTGTTTTTGACACAACGAGATCGTTTTTATAGGATGAATAAAATGCGTGATGTAGAGCATTTTTTTTTTCAAAAAGTGATCCTTTTACCCTCTATAATTTTTCAAATTACTCGATCGCCAGATTATCAACAAAGAGAGGCAATTTTACGCACGTAACCGAATGAAAATTTACAGAAATACCTGCTTGAAAATTAAATTTTCTACTGATGTAGTCGTTTTTACATGGTTAAGAACCGTATGTATGTATGTACAATTAATTTACCCCTTTATGTAGGTAACTATCAATTCGATCCGAGTCACCTGACAATTGTTAGCAGAAAATGTGCGACCGGGCCGAACAAAACATACGGAAAGGTAAATAAACTTGAAGCAGTCGATGAATGGTTCGAAATCGACTTGAAAAGCTCGTAGCTTAATTTTACGCTGCAGTTCGCAAAAACACCGAACAAATGTATACCTGCGAGTAACCATTTGTGTCATTTTCATCGCACTAATTCTCGCTGCCTTTGCGTCCTGCCTGCGTGTGAAAACATCAAACACCCCTACGTGTAATTATAACATCAAGGACACGTGAACCGTTCAACTTTTACAACAGAGTAAAATACACAACGACGAAGAAGGCGAAAGGGTTAATCGATTGATAGACAATAAAAATTCACACTTTAGGTTCGTCTTACTACGGTGTACCCCCAGGTCCAGTCTACGTGTGGGTACGTATCTCGCTCCATGTTGCACTGGCAATTCATCCGAGAGCGATAAGCCCCATTCTAATGGATCCTTTTTTTCATTTGTACATGCTGGAAAGGATCTCCAATTTCGACTTACAGGACGATATGGTGACTATTGAAGTAGGTGCATGATTTAATATACGGTATATGAGACCACCACGGGCGCGATTATTTCGGACCGTTTCCGTTTTCGTTATCTCATTAGGTCAGGTAAAAGATAATAAATCTTTTGGAATGTTTAATGTAGGTCAACTCGAAGGGATAGGCCGCAGAAAACAATAACGTTTTCGGGTGGAGCGCATTCTATGTTCAGTTTTCTATAATGGCGGGCGCCACGAAAAATCGAATACTCCCTTAGTATTTCGAACGTGTACCCTTAGTCTATCCTTCGGTTAACCTCTTGCTCGCAAAAATGTTTGTCGAGCGCGTGAAACGTGCATTGGCTTGTCGAACACACCACACTAAAAGGTCTGCTAGAAGTCAGCACTTCGACAAGGTTATATAATATTCTTATCGTTCATAGTATAGCTCAACCATACCACACCGCGTGTATATCTACCCGACCCCATTCGATTGACAAAAAAATTCCACTCGCTTCTCTCCGCGCGGTAAAATTACCAACCGTCTAACGCGCTCGAAAAAATTTCTCTTCTTTCAGAAGTCCGTTTAAAATTATCGGGCACCGAGAAAAATCACGCCCGATGTGAAAAATCAAGTCATTAAATAATAGACACAACTATTGTACTGCGCGGACGATCGAGAGGCACGCACGTGCATCCTACTTAATAATACACACACCAAAATAAATATCGTAAAAATGCTTTTCTTTATCGTCACATTTTTCATATTTAACTGCATCGATGACGCGAATAAAAAATTAATTAAGCAGAAAAAACTGCATAAAGTTGCCAAAAGCTCGCCTCTAGTGCTTCAGAATAAGTACAAAATTTTTGCAAGGTACTTGGGAAAAATCAACAATGAGAAAAAAAACATTCATTTTACATTATTTGTTTGGGGCTTCCTTCAGTTATATTCGTCGCGCTCGTACTTTCATTGTAATAGGTAATTTCACATCGCGACAAATGCGATATTTTCCTCGCTAATTTCGCTTTCAATTTTACAAATTATCTTGTTTTTTTTTTTCGCTTTCGCCATCCTTGCACCCGAATAGTTTGCCAATTTTATCTGACGTTTCCTACTATTTTTCCAATTTCCATTTGAAAATTATCCATACCGATGCTCATTTGCAAATAAATTACTTTCTCTCGAAATACCTACCAAGCCTGCACCAAAGATAACTGGTCAATAAAGGGTACACGAGAAGGCATATTTTCCTTCATCTCGATGCTTAGAACCTTCATTAGCCCAGGCTAAGCTTAGACTAGCACAGCAAAAAGACCCGTAGAAGATCTAAAATAGGGATTTCGCTTCGGGCAACAAAAAACCAGGTCGTACGGAGCGGAAAGCTTCAGTTGAAGTATTTTTACGATGCGCATACCTACCTGTAATAATAATTCCATCCAACGAAGAAATCAAAAAGACGTTTTCGGTTCGACTCAAAGGACTAAGTAAGTGCATCGAATCGTTCAAAAAATAGAATAAAATTTTTGTTGAGAAAAACGCTGAATTACCACCGCTTAATTCTCGAATCGACGCACGTAGCTTTTGAAAATTGGCAAAAATCATATCCAAGTTCTCAGCTATTGTAATGTTAAAAAAGAAAAGCTTTAAATGCTAAAGCACACTTATCCGCAGACTTGAAAAAATATTCCATCTTGTACGGATATTTCTTTTTGAATGTGCCATCGCTCGTTAGTGTGAGACTTCATTTCAAAGCTCTGCGTCTCCATTTTTTGCAGGAAAAAAATTTCGCAGATTTTTTTTTCTGTCAGTTCAGCGTAATTAAGCAGGTAGAGAGAGTAGATTATTTTTCAAGATGAGAAAAAAATTAGAGCGGAGGACAACGCAACGACCAACGAGGGCGATAATGAATTATAAAATATATTTTCATTAGAATTTCATCGCTGAAGAAATTCTGTGAAGGAAAATTTAAAATCTTGGAGAGTACGAAAGTTGAACAAGTCAATTCATCATCCTTTTTTTTTTCAAGTACATATTTTAAAACGACTTAATTACGGAAAATTTCATCGTTCAAGTTTCGGTAAAAAATACAAGGTATCGCAAGGGTGGTCCTTAAAATATCTATTTTTGAATTTTAGGGGTTCTCATACTTCCTAAGATGGTGCATATTAACCAACAAACAAGATTATGAAAGCAGAAACAAAAATTGTTGACTAAAATAATGCGCAACTTCCAAGTTTTACTTTGAAATCCGATAGCTGACTCAATTTTAAATTTTTTGAGATGTTTTTAGGATCGGTGGGGAGATCTATAGAAAAGAAGGGGGTTCAAAAAATGGGCAAAAACGTGCACAATTCACTTTTCAAGCCCCCCCCCAACGGCCTACCTCACGGGATTGAAAATTATCTCAAAAAATTTTAATGAAATCAAGATATTGGATTTTTGTGTAAAATGTGAATGTTTCACATTACTTTGCTAATTGTTTTTTATTTTTACGATTTTTTCTCATGCTAAATCCTATAGGAAAAAGAAAATTGAAAGGGAAAGCCCTAAATTGAAACAGGAAGGTCAAATTTTAGGAATCTCGTGTATCGGGTAAATACGCACCACCCGCGGGGGAGGGGGTGAGAACAGCAAAATTTAAAAATATTAATTTCAAGGACCACCCTAGTGCTTATTCACCCCGTGTAACGTGAAGAAAATTCAAATTGGCAAAATAGTCTACGAAACGATTCGCCTATCTAAAAGAACTCTTCCCGATACCCCAACCAACAACGTAATAAGAAATGAATCCATCGTAAAATTCTGTCGTCCACACCAAGGATATGCACATCCGATAAATTGACAATTTAGCTCGTATTTAACAGCTTTTAAGAAATCCACCAAGGGAAAAATTTTGCAATTTATTCGAATTACCCGTGTACCAGTTTGATTATGTGTGCATGAAATTTGCACGGAAAAATCACGACCTCCTTTTTTTCGCCTTCGTCTCCTTGGGGAAAAAGTCGTTAAATTTTATTTCCAATTATGAATACTAATGACCTCGTTGCGAGTTCGCCGCTAAATCGAAAGGGATTTTCAAGCTAGGTTTTGCAAAAATATTAAACCACCGAGCTAACGGTAAAATGTACACAAATTTTATGGGCGGAATCAACGTGCTTCGTGTCTGTTCATATTGAAATTTTGCTAATTTACGACGCCACGTTGCCAAGTTTTCAAGCTCGTCCGAGCCGAATAAAATAGCTTGTTTCAAGGGAGAAAAATTTCACGAGGGATTGTCCAAGATCTGCGACAACGACGACCTTCAAATTTTGCTTTCCAAGCAAAGTCGAATAGAATAGTCAATGTTTGGCAAAATTGATGGGGAGGGAGGGTGGGGATTGAAAAATAAAATCATCTTTTGTAATAATTACTTTATCTCACACGTTTCAATTTATTATTTTATTTTCCCCAATTTTTTACGACGCGATTACTCGATACAGCTAAAAGCATATAATATCTAGGTAGTAAGTACAAAAGGGTACGAGTCAAAAAATTTCATCACTATTTTGGTAAAAAAAAAAGTTTCTTTGTTTTCACAAGGTTTTCTCAAAAACGAGAGCCTCTAATTCAGGTAGGGGACTTAATTTTGGCAAACTCATTGTTTCGAGGATGTGCACCACCATATGGGGTGAGAACCCCAAAATTTAAAAATACACATTTTAAGAACCACCCTAATCTGCAGTGAACTCAACGCACTCCGGATAGAAAGTTGATTAAATTTCTGTTGAATTTGGTGCCCTGGAACAGCAAATTATGTACTTAGTGGATGAAAAAGTTAAAATGTTGATAAATCCACATTCACACATTTACTGTGTTTATTCTGTCAAATTTTCAAATTTTGTCAGTTTTTCAGATTTCTTTAATTTTTTAAAATTTGTCAGACAACTAAATTTTATTAGTTTTCTAGATTTTATCAATTTTTTTAATTTGTAAATTTTCAAAATGAATTTACCATTTAAAAAAAAAAGCCAATTTTTAAAATTGGCCAGTTTTTTTTTGATTTAGGTATTCAATTTTTTTAAATTTTCTAAATTCCTCAAATTTTGTCAGTTTTTTAAAAATTTGACGATTTAAATTTTTTTTTAAATTGCATTAAATCCGTATTCGAAAAAAATTCTTCTGCAAATTAATTTTAACCCAGAATTTAAAAATTTGAAAAATTTATAGGCCTAAATGTTTTTTTTTTGAATTTTTTTTGGTCCAAAACGTTCCTTTGCTTCATTTATTATTCCAAAATCGAAATTTAAAATGAAGATTTATAGCTGATGAATTGGACTAATCCAGCTGCAAAGGAAAAGAAACCCTAATCGATAATTAATCTACTTATTTTCGGACCTACTGCGTTGTAAAATTCACGTTCTAAGACAATTTAGAGAAAACACTGGTGAAAAATATCACCTTAATGAAACTAATTTCGCATGTTGGAGTAGGAAATCAGCTGATCATGGGTAATCCTTAATGCTTTGAATGTCACTCGAATGAAGATTTAGACAAAAGTCGAAGCACGTTATCGAAGAGCCTTCTGGAAGCATCCTTCGGCGAAATTCGCACAACCCTTAGCACAGCTCGATTTACAACATTATTTAATTTGCGATTCGCGAGCATCACAGCGAACTGGCGACAATTTCATAAATGTAGATTTGTAGTGAACAAAATTCTTGGCCAACTTTAAATTATCCGACGAGTTAGTGGAGTGTGCCACTTCGGGCCAAAATCAGGGTAAAGGGAATTTCACGCAGACGCTTTAGTCGCGTCCTTAAATCTAAGAATATAACTACCGATTCGTATATGTTGGGCCATGTGGGCGCCCGTTTGATTCGCCAGGCCAAAACATCCAGTCATTACTTCGATATTGTGCTGTTATTTTTTTTTTAAATTGGAAAAAATCAGTGTTCGCGAATTCTAAAACGATTTATCTACTTTGTGGAGTGTTGTACGCGAGTTTTAGTGCATTTTGTGGTGGATTCGTTTAACGAAAAATTTGCCATTTGAAAAGTAAGTAAGATGAAGAGAGAAACTTTATCGTATACGTCGGTTAGATCGCTTAAACGTGGCTTTTAAACTTTTTTAAAATTCAGTACGAATGTATTGCTTTGGTTCGAGGTGTAAAATTAGCCTGAAAAATAATATAGTGGCAGGCCTTTTAAAAAAAAAAAAAAAAAAAATCGTGTAGAAAATATTGCTCGGCGAATGATACCCTAAAAGCCTACGAAAAAGTGTAGACTCGCGCATGAACTCGTATACGAGTGTACCTGGGTCACGCTAACTAAACGTGCAAACCGCATGGCTACGTACTTCGGCCTGTTTCATTGATAACACGGGGGTGTTTTCCTGATAAAATAGGTCACATTAGGGAAAGGTTTGTTTTACATTACATTACGGATAATAAAAATATAATATCCTATAGACGACCACGATAAGTACGAATTTTTTTCGGGGTGTAGCCGTCTTCTATAAAGGTCGACATTCTTATATTCGTAGGTTATTTTAACATTGAACGAAATACCACGTACATTATCACCGATACCATAGCAATGCGTAACTACTGAATTTGAATTTCAAACACACGACCTATCGATTTAATTGCATCCGTGTGTACTTTTTCGTCGGAAATGTCTATTTTTAAAGCTTTCCCGTCCAAACATACCGATATACACGCACACACAACACAGATCTGCCATTTCACTCGCTCTCTCAAATGCGATCGTTGCCTTGGCTGCGACCGCCGGCGCGCCGCCACCTCGTCCCTCGTAGTCGCGCTCTCTGCTCGCGAAGCCGATGTGATGTTTTTCCTAATTTCCAAAAATGTTTCCACCCGGTCGACCTAGTGTGTATTCGCCCTACAAACTTGCAGCCTACCTTTTGCCCGAGTTCCAGTTCCAGTTTGCTGGAATAATGAACGCCGCGCCACCGCCGCGTCTACCCCGACATCTCACGTCGGTCGCCTTCCAAAAAGGCGAGCTCGTTCTATACGCCTACCGTTTCCCGAGAGCTTTTACACGTCGTCTGATTCGTTTGCGACTTTTTCATTTTCTCAAAATGCCATCGTGTGCAGGTGGACTTCGCATACATCGCCTTTGTTAATTCGCATCATTGATCGGCCGCTGTGCAAACCTGAGCTCGATTCAACACCGCCAACGTCGAGCTCGAAAAAATATGCTAATTTTCACACACTTTGAAGTACGAATACGAGTATTTGCGTCGAAATCGATATACCGTGCAAGAAAAAATAAACAACGACATAATTCAATTCGGATTACAATATTTCTATCAACCAGCGGCGAAACTTTGGCCACACTTTTCCAAATCGAGATAGATTTTCTCGAATTGACCTCGTCGTCACACGTGCTTCACTGCTAACTCGTTCGTATTCGGTGTCTTGTCCGAATTTCGGTCATATTTTTCAGCTCGTTATATTATGTTCGATTTCAATCAACGTGAAATTCCCTTTACTACTTCTTAACCTAAACACCATCCGCATGACCTCGATACGAAAATCGGAAATACAAATAACCCGTACACTCTCATCGAATAAAGGATTAAACAATAATTTTTCGAATTCGAATAAAATTTCGCTTTTGTATTTACTCGATAAGATACTCGTAGGAGTAGATATATGTTGAAACGAAAGATTATTTCGTGACCTGGTTTCGTTGATTAGTCTACTTCGTCGACTGACTGGAAAATTATTCCAAAGTTGAAGTACATACAACGTAAGTGACAGCTGGCTCGTGAAACTCGCAAACCCTTTTCAAAATGAGAAAAATTCTACGTATCTGTGGCTGATGTTTTTCAACGTTTAGTCATTTACGTCTTACTCGAGCTTGCGTCTGTTGATTCGCATCATTGATTCGTTCTTAAACAAGGGCTTAATTTTTCGTATCGAAATCAATAAAACAATGTACTGACGAATTCAAGCACGTTTTTTGGAAAGTTGAAAAGGGAGAGAAGAAAACGTTGTGAAAATACGTCAAAAGAACATGGTAAAAATTCCAAGTCACATACACACACTCAATCCTAAAAGGTCCCAGTTTGAGGTCAAAGGTCAAAATTTTCAAAAAAAAAAATTGAAATTTTTTAAAATTTTTTCAACAGTTAGTGTTGCTATAGCCCTAGAAGGGTAGAAAAACATTAAATCAATTTTTATCATTTTTTAGGGGTTCTAAAATCGGTTTAAAAAAAGCCAAAATTCGACAATTTCAAGATATTTTGCAATTACCTTTTTGAGGTTACAATGTGAGACCAATTGCACAAAAGAATTGAGAAAAATTTCAACACTTTTTTCAGAATTTGACCTTTGACTTGAAACTGGAACTTTTTAGGATTGAGTAAGGGACATGAAATTTTTGCCACGTTCTTTTGACGTCATTTGACCACTTTTTTCACTCCCCCTACAACTTTCTAAAAAAAGTGAGGATTGGACCATCCTAAAGAATACTCAGAGGTGATTTAATTTTCACGAATTACAAACAAAAGATGCTCGAATTCTCTTTTTTGGTAGCTGATTTGATAAGAGACGACTTTTTTGCTTCTGTTTGGGGTAAAAATCAAAATGAAGAGCATCAATAACCTGAACAAAAAAACAAAAAACAAATACTTAAGTATTTATATAAAATCTGGTAAGAGTCCAGGTCCCTACAACCATTCATTTTTTCAGCTTTTCCATTATACATTACGATACGGAGGGAAAAAAATCAAAAAAATCGTAATTTTTAAGCTATTGGCATTTTTTCAGCTGATTAAGCTATACCTGAAGCCTTCGTGATGAAAAAAGGTGTATACTTCGCCACGAAGGTTCCTTTTTTTCTCTGTAAAATCAATATTTAAAATTTTTCCTTTATTTAAGGTTTTAAATTACGCTATGCATACGTATCGAAGCTGGTTAAAAATTAAACTAGGTTTCAACGGTTCGCCTTTCAGCCTTTCTAGCTCGTACATAGTTATCTACTTACTTTATTTCAACATCGTTCCGAGTTACGGTTCGGGGAAAAGAATTCCAGATTCGTGAATAATTTGTAATAAGCGTTCCCCTTGTTTTTTACTGGCCTACTGCCAAAGGTCACTGACCTAGTTTTGGTAAAGGGACGTAACGGGCTGAAAAACCCACCCATATAGATGAACGTATTTCTCTCAAAGTGCGAATATCGCCATTCGGCGCAAAGCGGCGACGACTATCTCGTGTAATTTTACGAAATAATCATTTATCGAGCTCGGTATATAAGACAAAAGGCATGCGCATTCTGTACACGTTGTTCGAATTCACTGATGACTAATGCTATTAAGTCATAACATGGGAAATTATTCACCAGCGCGGTAGGCAATGATGGAGAGTACCTACGTGAATTTCTGGAAACCGATGGAACTTTCGATTCAGCAACGAAACTTGGCAAAGAGATTGTGCGCTAGGGGTACCCATGCCCGTCACATCTGTGCGAGTTCGACGTATTCCAGACATCAACAGGTAGTTCGGGTCGCCAGCGCGGTGCGAGTTAATCAAAATTTCGCCAATATTTTCGTACGCTTTTTACACGCCTAGTTTTCGACACTTTGCACGCAGTTGCACGTTCGTCATAGCGCACTTATTTCAAAGACGGTTGCATTTTTTGATAAGAAATTCTCAGCAGTTGATATGCTTCGCATTGTGTGTTCGCGATTCGACGAAGAATAAGTCTCAGGTACTTTCCGGAGTACTGGGAGGAAGAGAAGAGAGGAATATACAATATTCAAGCCTGCAGGCTGGTTTTCGACGCGCCGTGAAATATCGCTGTAATCAACATCGCAGCAATACGAGTACGAGCGAATAAAAAAAGGTGAAAGAAACACCAATTCTGGAGCGTTTTTCTTTGCAACCGTCGAATCTTTTATATTCATCGTATTGGATCGATAATCCAACACGTGTTGGATGAATACGAACGCCAACTCTCTCGGCCGAATTTTTATTCCATGCTTTTTTTTCGCTGTGATCATCTGGTGCGCTTATATCATCTCTAACAATAGGTCAAGAGCCCTCTTGCTACCTCTCTGTGTCTTTCGCTCCTATCTTCGTAATTTTATAAAGTGACACCACAGCTGTAGGAAGATGAATAAAATATAAAAAAGAAACTCAATTAGTACTTTTTCTGCTTAATTCTTGCAGCTATAGAATTTTTTTCACTTGATTCTGAGCGTAATGGGTATTCAAACCCAAATAAATTAAAAGTAAAAAGTTAACTTTTGGTTAGAAATTTTAACTGTAAGCTAAGCCAACAAAAACCATGTTAACTTTTAACCCCGACTTCTTACTCAATGGTTAAAATTATTCCGTCTAGGAGAAAAAATCACAATAAATTCATATCACATCTACGTACATATGCTAGCATAAAGCAAAAACTTGAAACAGGTGATCTATTTAAACTTCTCAGCCAGACCAAACCGTCTGTGTTAATGCGGTTTTCTCTGGAATGGCGAATATTTCAGAAATATCTCTGGGCAGTCGGCCAAATTTCGGTAACATTAGAAACTAAAGCATAAAATCGTATTCCATCGTTAATCTATGGCACCGTTTCTTATCCGTGGACGCGTACAGATTATCGAATCAAGGAGGGGGCGAGGGAGTCTCTTAAAAATTGCTCATCTAATTCCTTACCATACATCATGTTGAAAAATTATCATTGCAAAACGATGTGGTACTTCGCGAGAGCCTAATAAATGCATTATTTCGTACGAGGCTAATTTTGGGCAAAAATCAATACTGCAATTTTTCCCATGTTCGCGAGTCTCAACATCTCCGATTACGATAATTTTATTCGATTTGATATAACGTACACGAAGCGCAGTGCGGTGCCGTATGCAGCTTATAAATTCTCACCGACAGCCAAAATGGCGCCTGGTTCTATTTTTAAAATGAATTTTCCATTCTATTAATTTTGAAATGATGTTTTTCCCTACGCGTTCGAGTTACCAGTTTGGAGAAAAAAATGCTACGGCTTTTACATAAGTATACGTACAATCGATATTAGTGTCATTTTTTCCTTCTCTCAATTGCTTTTTACGCGGACGTTT
>JAAOIU010057652.1:0-11020 GCA_018107765.1 Hypogeococcus pungens | reverse complement strand
AGCAATAAAAAGCCTCAAATTCGAAACATCACACAATTGTTCAAAAAGTTTTGAACCTCTTCCTTATATACGCGGCCAATCACAAATGGATTTTATGACCTAAAAAAACACGAATTTGACGTATCACACGATTTCGTAAAACTTTCGAACNCCCCGCTACAGGTTTTGAAGCAAGGGTCCGAATGATCTCGGAAATGAGTTTTACGACATAAAAAAACTCGGAACTCGATACATCACACGATTTTTGAAACTTTTTGAATTACCCCCTCTCTCATAGGGGTCAGGTTTGGGAGCTAGGGTCAAAAAATGGCCTCAAAAATCAATCCAGTCCACCGAAATACCTCTATGTAAACGTATAGGATTCAAAATAACCTTAAAAAAATACTATATGTTTTTTGAAGTGCCAATTTATCGACTCTGTAATACGGCGATGGTGTTCTTGCGAAAGCAAATGGGATGACACACTTACCAAGTACTCGGACTTGTGATCTTTACAAATCAGAGCTTCTTCGCAACTGATGAAAATATTACCATCGATGTGCAATCTACAGTAAGAATTAATGCATCTGCTACACTTGGCTACTTTGCATTTACTATTACAAACAGTGCAGTAGTGCCACGGGCACAGCCAACGTCCTGTAAAAAAAACAAGAACAGATTACCATTTTAAGATTATAAAAAATCTAAAATTATCGTATCGAAGGCCAGCTTTCACCTACGACCTACCTTTAGGTAATTTGAATAATTTCTTGATGCAAGGAATGTGATACCCTTTACAACACTTTTTATTATCGCAAAAGATCAGTTCTCCCTTCTCCTTGCACATGAAACAATCCTCCTCCAACTTGGTGATACCGATCATAGCACGTATCTTCTTATGCAATCGTTTCTTCAACGATTTATACAGCGCTAGCTCTCTGTCTTCTTCGGTCAAATGAGGTTTTCTACCTCGTTTGCCAACTACTCGCTGTTCGACGCTTTTCACCTTGATCGTAGGCGGAGTTTTGACGGCGGCCGCGACAGCAGCGGCCATTTTTTTATTCTTATGCATAAGCTGCTTTTTACTACGGTTTTGTAACCCTTTTTCGTTCCTTTTACGCATGGGACCAGCCTTAGCTTTACCTCGACCGCGATTAGGACCGGGTTTTTTCTTCTGCTCGACTTTTACGACTTTTTTACTCCTTTTAGGCTTAGCTGGTTGCCGACGACTAATCGGCGAGCAAGTGTCGTTATCGGCAGACGCGTCACTTTTCGCCACTTCTGTAGAAATCTGAAGTTCGATTTCTTCGACGTTAGGGCTGCCATCGTCTTCTACATCGTCTTCGTTTTGAGTTTTATCTTCTTCTTTCGTTTCCGTCCGATTGTCTTTGGACGGAGACGAATTAGCCGTAGGATGATTCTCGTCGCTGTCCGATTTCGTCGGATTAGGTTCGGATTTTTCTACAGGATCAGATATATCGTCATTTGTAAGCAGTTCTTGTTTCGAACCCGCAACGGAATTATTTTCAGTTTCTGAATCGTCAGACTTTGGGAATGGTTTCGGCGAAAGTTCTGTAGATTTAGTCTGCTCCTCGACGGCGTCATCAGTTTTCGCGGCAAGTTTGGCCGAAAGTTTACGCTTTTTGATTGGTAAAGTGCTAGTGTTGGCGACGGTGGCTGGTTCGCTGGCGGCTCGTTTAGTTGCCGGCGCTCTTTTCCTTTTTCTGGTTTTTCTACCGAGTTTCTTACCGTTGCCCGATGATTTGGGGTTATTTCCGCCGCCGTTACCATCTTCGAGCGATTTTTTGCCATTATCGTCGTTCGATCTTTTGCGACCTTCTTCGTCTGTGCCGTTGTTTCCATTGTTTCCGTTCTGAAATGTGAAAAAAATACGTTAGTTGGATAATATTTAAGGATGAAGCTGGAGAGAAATTGAAACAGAGCCTAACCTTGACTGCTTTAACGCCGATAAAACCGGAGCATTTTTCGGAACCGCATAGGCAAGGTTTCTTTTCATTTCCGGTCGTGGCCAAATTGTAATTGAAGACCAATTCGGAATCGGCGGGGATATCTTTCACTGCGAACAGGCCGATGCGAGTGTCGCCGTTCACAGTCCATTTTTGCGTTTCACAATTAGGATCGCACGAATGATTCATGAATCTGCGTTTCGAACGAGGACATAAACGATTAAATTGGTAAACTGTCATATTGTAAATAAATTTACGCTTCGACTACACACCTGGCCACATTTCCTTTCGGTCCAGCATCCAGCATTCTGTTCTGATCGATGGTCAAAAAGTAGTAATTTTCCTCTTGATTTTTATACATATGATTGACTCTCCTTTTGTATTCTTCTTCGTCGATCATTTCGCCAACGTATTCGATGATGAAATCGCCTGAATAACCACATCGATTACTAATTTATCGCTCTAGACGAAAATTGCTTCCACTCGAAGGATTTCAAAGCACCTTTTTTAATATCGACGAGCGTTTTTAGTCCCCAACCTCTTCGATCAGTTCTGCAAGGCACGAGAGGAGGATAATCTCTTTTCTCGAAGGCTTGATTTAGGCATCTTTCGCCAGCCGAGCAAACTCTCGGGTTACATTCCACCAATAATATCCTAAAAAATGAGCGAATCACTTTAGTTACGTAAGGGTATAATTTTTCGCAGAAAAATAGAAATGAATATAAGTTACCTATTCAGACAATCTGACTCTGGAGCGCACGGTCTCTCTGATTGTGGATCACATCTACATTCCGGTATATTCGAAGTATTCAACTCGACTATTTTTACATTTCCGATCGGTTTATTAGATTTGATTCGCACATATCGAGGTGGTTTCTGCATAAACACGAAATGAATCGTTATACATAAATTCGCTCTTGAAATATTTTTATTTAAAGTTCGATTCACGTACCAGTCCTAGTTTCGCTTCTTCTTCTCTCAAAGCTTTATCTACTTTCAACTGTTGGTAAGCTTCCTCGGCTTCTTTAAGAGCTTTATCGAAAGTCAAATCGACAACGGTTCGAGTGCAATTCTTCTTTCCAGAATCCTAAAATTTTGGAGAAAAAAATAAATTATAATGAATTAATATTAGCATAATAATAACTGCTTTTTGGTCAACATACTCCGTCTTGATAGACAAAGGCTCGTCCTCGGTTCACCCAGTTGTAATTATGAGATCCAAAAAATCTGACCGCGAATTCTCCAAGATGATGAGGCATATTAGCTATGTTTTCCGGTATCTCTTGAGGATATAATATCTTCGCCGGCCACCATCTAAATAAGAAAATGTTTTCCAAAAATCAATTCTCTTTTCGTACCTTAGCATAATGTGAAAAAATTGAACAATAAAATTTACCTGTAATGTCCTAACTTCACCCACACAATTTCTCCGTACAATAGGTATCGACCAGTTTGACAATCTTCGCAGATGTACCTGCCTTCGTATTCTTCCGGACTTAATTTAAGGCATTCGGCGTGGAAAGATGTAGGGCACTCTTCACAACAGATCAACGAACCACCTGCGAAAATTTTTCGTTTGATTTAAAAAAATATTTATGTTCAGGATATGAAGAATACTGGTACAACAGATGCTCACCAACACAACATATAAAGCACCAAGATGTGTTCACATGCGTGGACTTCAACTTGGGCGGAACGTAATGACGCGGGCAGATTATTTGACTCGTATTTAACAACTCAGAACCAGCAGGTATGCAGTATACGTCTGAAATAATTCGAATTAATTACGATTTCGTTAACCTTTTCAGAGAAAAATTTTAATCTATCGTTCAACTCACTTTGGTGATACGTAGTCGGGCATCTGATACACTTGACGAGTTTAGCTTGACCTTGTCTACTTTTCAGCGCTGTTGGATTATCCGATATACACGTATGGCAGTAATGCTGAGGACACAGCAGAGATTCCTTTAAAGCAGGCGAACTGGAACCGTTCTTCGGTTTGGAATTATTCGTAATCCAGGTTGCCTGAGGCCAAGATTTAATACACTCCTTATGGTACACTTTGGCACACGACGCTAAAAAAACAAAAAGAACGATATAGGAATGATCCTATAATTTAAAAGAATGGTTTGAATGTAAGCATTCTCACGTAAATGACAAGCCACTCGTTCGGTCTCCTTGGTCTTTTCTTGCTCGTCTTCACCGCAGGCGAAACACGGATACAATATGCCTTCGGCGCATAAATGACACAAGAAATCGTTACCGTTATTTAGTTTATCGATTTTACCGGACGTACTGCTGGCAGAACTTGACACAGTTGACGTTTTGTCTTTCGATGCTTCCGAAGAACTTTCCGATTTAACGGATTCTACGGGCGAAGATTCTTTTTCCGAGGTGGAGATTTTTTCGTCACCTCGTTGTTCGACATGGTTATCGTTCGAGTAGCTTTTTTCATCTTTTACCTCATTTTCAGTTAAATTTTCAAATTTATTTGCTGACTCGTCTTCAATGTTATCTTCTGTCGGTTTATCGAATTTACTATCATCTTCGCGATTTGTATCTGCCGTTGTGTCTTCGAGATCTTTTATCAAATCATCTTTGGCGTCGTTGTCGACGTCGACGGGGACTAGTTCTTTAGATGATTCTTCACCTGCATTGACTGCAGCTGATTGCACGGTCGATTCATCGTCGTTAGCTGCGGCAGATTCTGCAGACGGCCCTTCATCTACCTCCATTTTCTCTCCGATCGAAATATCAGATTCGATTTCCGTATCTTTAGTTTCTTGGTCTTCTTTATCAACGGCGTTTTTCAATTTATCCCCCATTCTGCGAGACCTTCTCAGAACAGGTTTAACGAATTCGTCGCCGCTGCCTTCTTTGGACGTGTTTGCAGATGCGGCTGATTTTCTGCCTCTCTTAGGCAACGTTTCTGTCTTTTTCTCGACGTCGGTTTCTACGTTTAATTTCACCTTGGTCAATTCGATGGCCACTGTGTTTTGTACGACTGATTTCAGAGACGATTTCTTACGACGACCTCGTCTAGGAGTGCTACTACAACCAGTCCAGCCAGCACTTTTAGCCGCGATCAGCATTTGAACACATTCGGCGTGGAAGATACCGCCGCACGGGCCTCGACAACGAACAGTGTCGCCGGGTTTTTCGCAAATTTGACACACTTTTTCGGCTTTGTATCCGGCGAATATGGATGAGAGTTTTTTAGGTTTCGAGGAACTAGGTAAGATAGACGAAGAGGGTGAAGAACTTCGCGGTTTGGTAGCATCGTCATCAGATGATTTGACGTCATCATCGGCGGCACCAATGTCGCCGTCTCCATCGTCTGAGTTGAACTCGTCGTCGGGTTTGTATCTGTGAAAGAGAAAAGTAGAAATTTAATGATTTCGAAATTGGTAACGAAATTAATTCAACGAAATTCTAGACCAAATTACTCACTTCGCCTTTTCCGTGTCGTCCAATTCACTCCACAATGTCTGCAAATGCTCTTCAACCTGTTTATCGGTGAATTCGGGATGCTCCGTGTTGACTTTTTCGATCGTTTTCTCTTTGAATATATCAAAATCACTAATCTGACGTACCTCTTCGGCGTTTTTCTTGTCAACAACGACGGAAGTTTCTCGATTGGTTGCTTTGCTCCCGACAGGCCTACCTTTACGGCTTCTTTTTGTTGTTTTTTTACCCGCGACCATACGTCGAGCTGCGATTATATTTGACCTGCCTCTGACGCCTTTACCAATTTTACGATGTTCGAATAGTTTGCTGAACTTGGACGCAGTGCCTTTCGGACGAACGTAATCGGTATCTCTAGGTGGTTTTTTGTCTTCGGAGAATAATATCCTAGCTTTGATTTCATTACTGCTCAGGTTACCATCTTCGCTTTCTTTTCCAACAGCTCCAGAGTCGGATTCAAGCTCCGAAGTAGAAGCCTTGGTCGAATTGTCGTTCTCGTTTCCTTTACCTTGTTCGATTTTAGCCAAGATTTGCGGAGTAAGTCGTGAATTATAGGTGCCGATGAACACATCGGTTTCCTCGTCCGATTCGAAGTCGTAAACCGAGATGTCTTTTTTTTTCTGGTCTGAACCTGGCGAACTGCTCGAGCCGGCTTGTTCTTCTGCCGTTTGCAATTGCTTTTTACGTTCGTTTTCTTTATTCAGCAGTTTATCGAACTTGGCATTTTTGTTGTGTTGTTTAAGCCCATTTTTAGATTTCTTAACGGACGGTTGGTCGTTGTTATTCGACTGACGCAGGATTTTATTCATTCTTCTCTCGAAAGCTCGTCTTTTTTTGATGTGGTCGTCCAAAGGTCGACGTTTCCTTACGGCCGTCGTTTCGCTGTCGGGTAACTTTTGGTTGCCAGCTTCTGTCGAGCTGGATACGGATGCGGTATCGCGAGCTTTTTTCGATGCCTGAGAAAAATGGCAAAATTGAAATCACCGCGATGCTTACGTCAAACGCTAAAATATCGATTACTTACCGAACCGGGGGATGATTCGGTTAATGATTTACGCTTACGGCCACGTGTCTCTTCGGGATTTTTTTTCCTTCGAACTATCGGACGTTTTGGTTTCACATCGTTCGTATCAGCGACTACACTTTTCTCAACGACGGGGTAGAGACTTTGGTAATATGGTATTCTCTCTTCACTAAAAAATCAATACAGTTATTATCAAATTTATTAACCTTTTCAATTTCAACGTTTTCTTCTCTACTTACTGAGGTAATTTCAAAACGGTATCAGCTTCATTGACTGCTTTCTCCCATAAATCTTGACAATTTGGTTTGATTAAGAAATATTTAAACCTAATTTTATCTTTTTTGTATTGTTTCTGAAAATCAAAAAAAAATAATGAAGTCGTTCATCATTTTGTAAAACTTCAAAATAAAAAACATAAATTCAAATGCTAATAACTAATTAAAAAGTAAGATGACTGATGATTTAAAGCTGAA
The DNA here is from genome assembly GCA_018107765.1 of Hypogeococcus pungens. Lineage (NCBI taxonomy): Eukaryota > Metazoa > Arthropoda > Insecta > Hemiptera > Pseudococcidae > Hypogeococcus > Hypogeococcus pungens. The sequence goes on along the minus strand of JAAOIU010057652.1, from coordinate 4,112 downwards.
CCTATTTCCCGCCAAAATCATCGAATTCAGCAAGAATAAATATTTTGTTCGAGTCTACCTTTAAAAATACACAGGATAGGCCGATAGGCAATACGTACATACGAGAGTAAAAATGAAACGATACCTTTAATTCGAAAAACTGCTCTTTTGATTGGTATTTCATAAGACTAGTCGTTAGGACCCAACTTCTACGACCTCTGTCACCGAAAAACTGCACATGAACAGCTAACCTTCGATTTCCAACTAGAAAAAAATATAAGAAATATAATATTTGCGCAGTAAATTCTAATAAAAATGGTAAAAATTCTAACCTGACTTAACATAAATGGATGACCCGTATTCTAACGTAACAATACTAGGCCAATACGAATAACATCCAATTTTAGCCCAAGCCACGTCACCGACTTTCCAATTCAGTTCAACATGGCTTATTTGAGAACTCTTTTCTTCATTTGACTTCTCAACTTGACTATCTTCGGCGGTGTTGGGCGTTGCGGTTATTTCGCCTTTACGTGAATACGTTTTAATGGTATCTTTACCACTTGATGAACCAACAGAAAGCTCATCAGGATCTTGTTTAATAGGTTTAGACGTCTTAGGAGATTTAGCAGGTTTAGGTTTGGTAGATTTGGGAGTTTTTAAAATTGCTTTAGCAGGTTTAGGCGTATTTGAATTAGATATCTCAGGTTTCTCAAGTTTGGGTGCATCCTTCGGGACATCAGATGCGGTTTCTGCATCACTAACAACATCGCTAGATTGTTTCAAGCTCGTAGAAAGTTGGTCTTGTGTTGGTGTTTCGATTTTGGTACTTTTCGCATTCGATTTTCGAGGTTTACTTTTAACAGCGGGTTTTTTAGGTGTTTCGTCAGCGTAGACGTGCTCGTAAGACGACGTATTGCTGAGAACAGCGAATGATTTCCTATCCACCGATATAAAATCAGTAGATAGTTTCGGTTTGCGAACTCGGCCGTAGCGACTTTTACCAGGTGTTGCGTTAGGTGAAATATCGGTCGATTTTATCTCCTTACTTTTCAGAACACCGTTCACCTTAGGGATGGATTCTGGCGTCTCAGTCGGTTCATCCATCTCATTGGTATCGGACCTGTGACTAGCAAGATTGTCTTCGAAGGCCGTTTTTACATCGTCTTGATCGAAATCGACGTTATGGTTATCGATATCCATTTTGTCAAACACATCTGCTTTGCTGTTCACTACATCTTCTACATCGTAACTAACGGGCTTCAGTTCAATTAGCTTCGTTTCTTCGGTTTCAACATAATCGGTTGTATCGACTGCAGAAACACTAGGTATTTCTGTAGCCGCTGGTTCTTCTTCCATGCTCAAATAATTACCGTTTTCCGGACAATACACATGGCAGCGAAGTCAATCTTACGAAATTTTTATAACCTGCAACATTATAGGCGGAATTGATAGTATATCAATGAAAATACATAAATAGGCTTACAATGTAAACACTCACAAACTGATTTGAAAACCATAGAAACTAATTACTTTGGATAATGGAAAAATATTCAGCACAATTTAACCAAAATGATGCTCGGATTTTGATTAAAATGATAGAATTTCAAGACGCAACCAATTAAGTATAAGATAACCACGTATTATTTCTTAAAAACGTAGCATTTCGTGGGAAATAAAGACAAAATAATTGGACAAAATGCAAGCGAATATAAATATCGCAAGAATATGAGTACCTGAGGAAAGGACGCCAAATAATTCGTACTGAAACATACAGTAGCCTAGATTGATTTAGATTACGGGAACCCGCCAGTTTTATCACAGATAACAATAACTCTAGCCAAAGAGTACTCGAAAATATATTCTATTGCGGTGAAATAATAACGTCGCATTAATACGTATCAAATAAATATTACTTGATGAACTTCCGACGTGAAATACTTACAACGATTATATTAAATCAACATATAAAACTGGTAAATGGTGATTGAGCGATGAGTATGGAGTCTATACTGTAAATTCATCAACGCCTCGTATCGGACCGCCGGACCGGATGCAAATAAGGTGAAACTATGGGTCAAACGTAATTAATTGTCTTATATAAAATTACAATATTAACTGAATTCATTGATATAACAAATTTTAAACATCAAAATAGCAAAACTATACGCGGTAAAATCTGTCGTTTCAACTTCAACGCCAAATGAAATTAAATTGAAAAACATCCTAACGAAATGGAGACAAACTATAGATAAGACTACGTACCCTGGTTGCTACAAAGACGCCATTTTCGGTATTCAACTGGCTGTCATTTACGTTTAGAAATGACACTTTTTCAATGTTATCCGAGTCAAAAAATATTATTATGGATAAATTTAGAATCTACTTTATGTAAAATTTTCAACAATGAATAAAAAATTTAATTTCAAGCGATATTTACTGTAAAAAAAAGTAAAACAAAACTGGACTACTGAAAATTGGTACTTATACCCGATGGTGTACAATGTACACATGGAACTACTTTTTCGGAGACCGTTGAAACTTTTCAAAAAAAAAAATAATAAGGCCATTTTTTTTCATTTTATTATTTTAATATTTCATTGCTTGAATATTTTGAGCAACAAAATCATTATGGTAAAACAAATTTTCAAAAGTAGATTATTTCTTACTTTTGCGTAGAAATATGAATTACAATTAATTTCGTTCATTTTTTCGCCAACGAAATAATAACCATCTCTAAAATGAGAACAAAATTTTAGAAAGAAAAGTATCATACGAACGTGGCTAGTTTTGTACTTTTTTTTTACATTTACTTCGATCTGAGTCATCTAGCGGCTATAATATCAGATAAAGATGAACGAAGGATGTATTTATTCATATTTTATCATAATAGTCCAACTTACAAATAAGCACCATCAGTTTTTGTGGAAATAGGCTACGTCAGTTTTGCACTCATTTCTGAGATCAATTTAAATATGTTTCTCCATAACTGAATTCAAATTTCTTGACGACCTATGGACATGAAAATTTCATTTCTTTGAATTGAATTAAAAATTACCCAATTCTATGATCAGAGGAGTAGATACATGAAGCACGATATAATCAAATATACCTAGGCATGAAATGATGAATTAATGAGCTGTGAATGTACAGTTACTTGAAGAATGGTTAAGTGAATTTTAAAAAAATTCTAGATATAATGATTCATGAATTATGAAAGCGACGATGTAAAGTACTACTAATTTACAGCGACGTTTCAATTCGTTAATCGATAACTGAAGATACATTAGGTTTTGTTAATTCAAATAAGCAACCTGCATTCCTTTTCAACGAAATTCGCGCTCGTTATGCAATTTTGAATAATTTGTAGGTAAACCAAAAGTGATGATTTTATTCAACTAAAAATGATAAGCAGATAATTTTTATTAAATTTTTAACCATGAATAAATAGGCATGTATTTACAATGAATAGATAAGTGTTGCTTTGTCGCATGAATAGGAAAGTTGAAACTTTTTTTAGATACGCTAATTTGACCTTGAATAATGCAACAGCTATCTACTGCCATTAATTTATTACCCAATATTAATTTTTTGTTCGCCTATCTCTGATTCGATCCCTGAGAAACTTTACCTAACATTATCGGATTACATTCATGATAGGTTAAAAATAGTAGGTCGGTACCACAAGATACACGTAAACACGATCAAGACTATCTCACACGTATCTACCATCAACGTTCGTCTACGAATTTATTAATTGAATCTTAATCACCCTTTGATTTAGCAATGACCCTTTGTACATTTGAAAAAACATAGAGCGGTCTGAACAGTAACAGTAAGTCAGCACGTGCGGAGGTTGCTGACGGTAATTCGATATTCAGCGTACATTGGGGAACCGCAGCACGAGCACGATGAACGTAACTATTGGGAATAAAATTTTTTCTAACCGCACAGTTATAATTTCAACTTTTTCCTACATAGTTCGAACGTTGAATTATTTTGACAGATGGTGAAGAGGTAGAGTTAATGAGTGACTGGTGATTTGGGTTGTTTGTTGTGGCGTTTCGTGCACAAGTTTTCACAAAAATAAGTTGATCGTCGCCAAAAAATCAATTCGTGAAGAATGATTCTAA
>JAAOIU010057260.1:0-14861 GCA_018107765.1 Hypogeococcus pungens | reverse complement strand
CAAAAATTACATAGGTGTAAGTGCACTTACGAATGAGCAGCTAATGGTCTGAATATCATTGCTCTCAAAGGCAGGATTGCTGCAGAACCAAATCTGACAGTAATCTCTATGTATGAAACAAGCATCATGAATAACACAGAAGGTAGCTGCAGAGCTCCTTTTTCTGTAAAATACCATCACGAATTAGCCATTTTTTTCTACAGTACCATAGGAAATTAAATGAATATTTAATATTTACCGTATATCCATATATAATGTATCCAGATAAATGTACTGGCGATGAAAAACGACCAATTCACAGGTAACATTATGTATAGAACCGTATCCCAAAATACAGTGAACGATATGAATACTGTCAGCCAACCCTAGACGGCGGAAAACGTTTGATGTAATACAACATACGTATTTCGATGTATATCATAAGCCTATACTAACCACTCCTTGTGCTTCCAAACAACTGTAGAATAAGTTCATGCAAACCCATACTGGCCACATAAATTCAACCCGTAAGCTCAGTAGATTATCCACAATCATCAGTACGACCCAACCGAAAACCATCTTTGAGTAATGGAAATATGTACTAGAACATGATATCGAATACATGTAATGTAGCAACAGCGGAATGAAACTAATGACAATCAACACATAAAATGAGACACTGTTCTCTCAATTAACGAATAAGAGAATTCTATATTTTGGCCGAAAAAAACACATGCGTTCTTGAACCGAACTTTCTTCTAGAACCAATTATTGTCATGATGTAATTCGAGAAATGCGTCAATTTACATGACATAAATAATAAAATTTACACTGTATCATCTACCTAAAAATGTATACTCTGCTTACCTAAAATCTTCCAAATTCTTCCTCCTATTATTTTTCCTCGTTTTGTAATCTATGCCGCGTCGCTTCATTCTGAATTGTTCTTATTAATGCGAAAGCGTTGTTTCTTAGAACATTCTAAAATACATTAAATTTTAATACAAAAACAACTCTTTAATTTCACTGCAGAAACAGAAAGACGTGCCAAATTCTATCTTGTCTTGACGGATTAAAAAACGAACGTAGAATGAGTATCACACATCTTTCGATGTTTGTTTATAAGTTTCGACAAGTTTTGCATTATTTTGAGCTGTGTAAATTTTCTTTCAGTTTTTCACTTTTCCGCAAAGTTTATAAATTTTCCTGTATATGCGCTAAATGAAATCCTGAAATTAAAAAAAACAAGAGCGCACTTATGAGCCGAAATGAAAATTTTACGAAATTGTTGTAAGTTTTTCTGTGGAATCTTATGAAATTTTATCTATGACATTCGGCAAATTTGCGGTTAAACACACTTTTTCGTTTACATTGTGTTTGTTACGCTCTTAGGATTTTTGCGCTATTTAGTTATTTTAGAGTTAATTTATTCAAATAGTTATAGTTTTAAAATTGTGCCGGTGTCAATTGTAAATTTTGTATACATACGATGGGCGACAAAGATGGAGGTATCATTAATTTCTGAATTCGCTAGTTTATTATCTGTCTTTTTGCGAACATGATGTGCTGCAGAATGTTGAGCTTAATTCTTCGTGTAATCACTTTTAACGTAAAATCTTTGAAATATCGTTGCTATTATTCCTTCCCATTCAACTAATTTTTGAATTTTCACCACTTTTCATATGTTACTGATTACAGAAGCTTTCGATGATGCGGTAGAAGAGAGGGTGATCAATGAAGAGTACAAAATATGGAAGAAAAACACCCCCTTTTTATATGATTTGGTTATGACCCACGCTTTGGAATGGCCATCACTAACAGCGCAGTGGTTACCAGATGTTACAAGGTTACTTTGGTGGTACTTCTTATGCATTATTGCGTACGTTGTTTACTTACCGGCATTTCATTCTAGGCCTGAAGGTAAAGACTATTCGATTCATCGATTGATCCTGGGAACGCACACATCTGACGAACAGAATCATTTACTTATTGCAAGTGTTCAATTACCGAATGAAGATGCACAGTTCGATTCATCCCACTATGATAATGAGAAAGGAGGTTTGTGTAAATATTTCCCGAATAGATCTATTTTGCGTATCACATGTTGGCAGAAATTACTCATTTAGTATCTACTCTGTGTTTCAGAATTTGGCGGTTTCGGCTCTGTGAGCGGTAAAATAGAAATAGAAATTAAAATAAATCACGAAGGTGAAGTAAATCGAGCAAGATACATGCCCCAAAATCCCTGCGTAATCGGAACGAAAACGCCTTCGAGTGAAGTGCTTATTTTTGATTACACGAAGCACCCTTCAAAACCAGACCCCAATGGCGAATGCCATCCGGACTTGAGGTATTTCTTATTTTTATTTGTTATTTGCATTTAGTAACAAATCATTTTCACGCAATTTTCTTTTGCAGGCTCCGTGGACATCAGAAAGAAGGATACGGTCTATCTTGGAATCCTAATTTAAACGGTTATTTGCTTAGTGCTTCCGATGATCATACGATTTGCTTGTGGGATATCAACGCCACTCCAAAAGAGCATAGAGTTATCGACGCTAAAACCATATTCACGGGGCACACAGCCGTTGTAGAAGTAAATTATTTTTACAACTTTTTACGTTTGCAGAAATTCTTCAAATTTTCATTTATTGTATATTCGTATTTTGTTTTAAAGGATGTAGCATGGCATTTATTGCACGAATCCTTATTTGGTTCAGTAGCTGATGACCAAAAATTGATGATTTGGGACACTAGGAATAATAACACCTCTAGACCGTCTCACACAGTAGATGCTCACACCGCGGAAGTTAATTGCCTATCATTTAATCCCTACTCAGAATTCATTCTAGCTACCGGTAGTGCTGACAAGGTAAGCTGAACGTTTGTTGAGTAAGTTTTTGTGAACTTGATTGTAAATTTGTCATTTTGTTATCAGACTGTAGCTTTATGGGATTTGAGGAATCTTAAATTGAAGCTTCATTCGTTCGAGTCTCATAAAGATGAAATTTTTCAAGTACGTGGTATTCTAAAAGATTTCTACTTTGATTTTGTTAGTTATTCCAAGTTTACCGATATTTTTATGGTTTTTAGGTACAATGGTCTCCTCATAATGAGACAATTTTAGCTTCTAGCGGAACTGACAGACGATTGCATGTATGGGATTTAAGTAAGATTGGTGAAGAACAGTCTTACGAAGACGCTGAAGATGGACCACCAGAACTTTTGGTAATATTATTATGTCTATTATTAATGCGAATGATTTCTATGAAAAAGCTAATCCGTGTAACATGACTACGCTTTATTTTCGTTGGCGGTTTTCTTCTATTTTTTAAAAGCTCGATCTAATTTTTTTTTTGCAGTTTATTCATGGAGGACATACTGCCAAAATATCAGATTTCTCGTGGAATCCAACGGAAGCTTGGGTTATTTGTTCCGTTTCCGAAGATAACATCATGCAGGTAATGCGTGATTATCATTGAGGATGAGTTAGCAAAGTGAAATGTAACGATTTCACGCAAGCATTAATTCAATCGACGATTTCAGGTTTGGCAAATGGCGGAAAATATTTATAATGATGAAGAACCAGATACGCCCGCATCAGAATTGGAACCAGTATAAGTTTCTGATCAGTTTGTATTACGTTGGTTGTAAAATTGCATGGATTATTAAGTTATTTTAATTCATATAACTTCGTTAAAGAATTTTTTTTTTTTTTTTTTAAATTAATTTTATAGAGAGTTCCATTATGTCACAATGCTATATTAAGCTTTTAGAAAAAAAAAAGATTTGTATTCAAGTCGAGCCTAATTTTTTCGGTTCAACATGAAAGCTTTTCTCATAGCTATTAATTGAGTAGGTGTGATTTATCGCGGAGAATTTTTTTTTCTAATACGCGTGTTACATAAAATGATGATCAACGTGAATCTGATGGTTATTAGATGGTAACTGTCGTTATTATTTAAAGATTTCTGAATAATTTCCAAAAATTATGACAATTAATATTTGTTTTTATCATCGATAACCGGAAGATAACAGATAATGCATTAATAATTACTATTGATACAGGCGTATTTATTTTGAAGCGTTGACGTCAGTTTGTAGGAATTACGTAACATTATACGACAACTGAGCTTACAACACTCTACGATACGAAATATATTTATTACAGTATTGACAATAGTAAAATGAAACAAATTACAGTAAAAAAAAATCGAATAAAAAGAATTTCATCTATGAAAAAGTCTACCTCAATGATATAAAAGCAAAATGCAACTTTCAACCGCAAAACAATCTCGCATAGCGATTAATTCCCAAGCGAAACTCTCTAAATAAAAAATAAGATACCATAGAAAAAACTAGGTTTTCTAAAGTTACTTGAGGAAAATAGGTAGACGTTAAAATACTGATTGTTGACGAGTTTCAGTGAGGAAGACAGCTGAAATGAAGTCGTCCAAGAACGCATTGATTTTTCAAGCGTGTTAAATGTGAATGAAAATACATAAATAAGTTATTAAGTTTAATGGATAAGTTCGTTCTTGACGTACATAATACCTACGCACTTGACAGATGGCGGTATCTCACTCGAGCTTTTATAGACGAGCTAATTATCACAGAAAACTTGTGATTTATAATTCTGTATCGTTTGCAAGAAGGGCTATCACGAATTAACTAAACATTAAAATACATATAAAAGCGTGGCAAGTGTAGAATAAATAGGCTTGGAGCGAATATAAAATCGTATTATGAAACATAAATATATTATGGGGAATGTACAAGTACTGGCGACCGAGAATGTAACTTTTCAAGCTTGATTTCTAGAGCTACTCGTTCTTTTCGTAAGTCGCTTAACTCTTCTTGTAAATCATGACATACTTTTCTCAAGTATCGGTTTTTCTCTTCCAAACTATAAAATAAAATTTTTCATAATAAGAACAATGCCTAGGTATCACTTCATAAATTTATACCAGCGTTTCACCCACTCACCAAATTTCCGGAACACTAATTCTTTTATCAGATAATGCTGGTTCGTGATTATGTTTTGTTTCTATAGAAAACAGTAGACGTTAAAATATAAATTTCTAAGAAGAGCTAGATTTTAAAATTTCAATTATCGTACCAGTTCTTCTGTAAACTTGAAATGCGCCATGATATGAGCACTGAGAAAAATCTGCGAACTGGGTATTACTATTTAATTGACCTTCGGCACATTTAGGAGAATTCTAAAGCAGAAAAATTGATACATATAATGCACAATACACTGTACGTAAATTCAATTATATAATATCGTGAGATTTTTACCATTCCAGGTGATACACGAGGTGGAATTGATGGCGCAGTATTTATAACTTTTCCTGCAGGGAAAAAAAAATTGAACACGATCAAACTTAAAACACCAAACCTACAACGACTATTCACCTAACGTATTGAGATCAAGCGAAGAACTTCGAAAATGAGTTTTATTAGGTCTCGGTGGTGGGGGTGGCGGAGGTTCTTTTTTAGAGGCCGTGATTACTGGTAAACTTGTAGGGCCTGATGAACTGAAAATTGGAAGCAAAATGATAAGACTTAATTAATCGACAATATTAACACAAGTTGCCTGTGAAATTTAACGCGTAAGACGTACTTCGCGCATTCCTCTGAATTTGGTTGAGGTGGTGGAGGTATAGCTCCTGGACCAGGTGCTAGAAAAACAAACAAATCAGTAATTTTCCAATGGTTTTGATATAAAAGTAAAGTATATCGCAATAATTCCAAACCTGCGTGTTTCTTTGGTTGAGGCCGCTGTATGGGCTTAATAGGAACAGTATCTGCATTAGAATCAGTCACTGTTATTTTTTTAAGATCATTTTTAATTTCTTCAACTGAATGATCTGGCACTGGGGTAGCATGTACGGCAACGGGATGCAGAATTTTTGGATTCTAAAACAATGGATTCACCATGATAATTATTAAATATAAAATGACCTAAATTCAGGACGAGAAAGATTTACTTGTTCCACAGAGGGTCTTTTGAAATCAAAATTAACTGGTTTAGGGCCGGGTGAAGATAACGTACTAGTAGGAGAGTCTGCGAATTTCGTCCACTGGAAAGATAAAAATGAAATGTACTCCTATCGAACTGAATGCTCGAATGCATTATTCGAGTTTACCTCTTTGGCTTCTTTGCCTTTCGATTGCGGAGACGATTGAGAACCAGCATTACTAAGAGAAGGAGATGGAAAGGTAACAGGTACTGTAGCGACTAGAGATTGCGGTAAAGTATCCGGCAACTGAATATTATTACGTTTTAAAACAACCAAGTGCATGGCAATTTTGAACTCAGGTAATGATAAAGCTCCATCTTTTGTTATATCAGACAGCTGCCTGTAAATATACATATTTAGATTGAGAATATTTCTAAATTCTCAAAAAATGATAAAATAACATTTTACCATATTTTTCTTAAATCTTCAACGGGTAGTTTAGATTTTTCAAAATAAGCTCTAGCGTCATGTCCACTGATTAAACCGTTTACATCAGATTGAAGATTTTTAAACTGCGTCTCATAATATTCATGTTGTTCGTCGGTCATAGACCATACATCGGCAGCTTCTACTTCTCCATCGCTGCTGTGTTTATCAGAGGATTCTTCCTCTGTTCCCAATAACTGGCGTTGTTCTTCGCATACTAAAAGTGGACAATATACTGAGTACATTACACACCAAAATCTCATTTTGCTTCAATCTTAAAGTTAAAAGAAATCACTAACCACCGATACTCTGGTAACGAGAAACCCAGTTTTTATCATGAATTCCATTTGGTGGTGTCGGTGTATCGCTGGTGGTGCTTGAAGCATCGGGAGACGCTGTCGTTGCGGTTAGAGGAGATATTCCGTTCTCTCTGATTAAATTTTTCTTCGCGCAAATTTTATGGCTGATTTCTTCCATTGTACATTTTACATATTCTGTAAAAATATTCCTTCGTGTTAGCGTTTCTTTCTGGGTTTTAGGAATGAGTTTAGTTACTTCTAATACAAGAACACTTCGAGCTAACAATGAATTCTTCTAATCATATCCCGAGAAAATTGAAAATGAATCAATTAACATCGTTAATGTACCACCAAAATTAAATCCCGAATAATAATTCTAACAAAAACGAAATTAGGGTAAAGATTGAGAAGAAGTTTTCGAAACAATTTTTATCACTAGGTTAGTCATAGAATAACATACTTGCAATGTGTGACAACGTAAAGGTTAATGAGAAAACAAGAAAAAGTTTGAAACAATACTAACACTTCAAGATGGACCTCTTCGCTTCGTAGTAATAATTTAATTTCACTAATTGACTATTTTATCAATACATTGATGGAACTTTGTCACTAAATTTCACTATTACGATTTGTTCTCTTTCAATCATCATGTTATGAATGAAAATTGAAAGAAAATCCCTTAACATAAAACGTAATCAAGCTTCAAGCACGAATGCAAAATGCAAAAATGTTTAGTTCACGACGTTCACTGAATCAATTCAATTCATTTCGTTCCTTTTTCGTTGACTTTAGGGGCTTTACATACCTACCTGAAAACATTTCGTTTAAGCCTATTGAAATTTTATTTAGAAATTTTTTCAAAACGATTTTTCCTGTTCCCTCTCCTTCTGATTCTATTCTTATCTGATTCAAATAAGCATTTGGTTTACCTTCTAAAGAACAAACTGACCAGTCAACCAAAACAACTGTGTTAAACTCAAATTATTCAAATTTTAAAATAGTAAGTAAAGTCCATTGCTGCCACTACCTATTCAATTCACTTCAGGAATGAATGTCACCCTAAACGATTAACAATTGTATTCAAGTTTAGGCTTAAATATGACTCAAAAAACCACAAATGAGTACGAATAGTTATTTGCTTCTCAAATACTACTTATTCAAGGTGACGGCGAGGTACCACGGAACTGAAAGTAAAATAGTGATTGGAAAACGCCTTGAAAAATATTTATTGATGAGCAGTACATTAATCTGTTTTGGAAAATAAAGAATCTTCATAGAAACTAAAATAATTTTAATTAATACACCTTCGTGAAACATGAAAATAATTAAGAATTAATCATAATGTCCCACCTAGGTACACTAATCACCCAATTGAAGAGCGACTAGGTAAAAACTGAACTACAAAATATGATTGGTCCTGAAATACATATTACTACAATTATGTTGTACCCAATCGAAGTGTTGGTGTTTTTATCGAGATTATGTAAATAATACTGAAATTAAAAGCAACAAATATCACAAATTGACTAAAAATCATGCTTGTGTCAAAATAAGAAAAAAAAAGAAATAAAAACGTATTTATAAAACTTAAAACTGTATTGATTTTTCAGAAAACAGTAGATTTGGTAAATCAAGAGTTGTATATTCGCATAGTATCCACTATAGTTTGTCGACAGACAGGACAATTCGATAAAGAAACAGAACACTGTTTACAGACTGCTACGTGTTTACAAGGAAAGAACAAAATATTTTTCTCCTCGGAAAAACAAACTTTACATAGTAAATACGACTGACAGTTCTGACTGATTTTGTTTTCAGAATCTAAATTAAGCGGAGTTTCTTTTTTCTTAGAACCTGTCTCAATGGTGCACTCGACCTCTTTTTTGGATCTATTCGATGGAATTTTTCTTCTGTAAAAGAAATTTATTAAAAAATTGTGGTTCAATAAAAATTAAGGGATTAATCGAATGCATAGTATACTCACTTGGAATGAATGAGATCCATAATTTCATCAATGGTACTAACGATTGTTTCAGACTTCTACATAGAACAATACATAAGTAACAACACGAGTTTACTTATAGAAATAAAATTTACTACTTTTTTGAAAATGTACCTGAGCAGAGATAATTTCTGCTTTTTTCCCCACGGCTTTATCCACGAATTCTTGCCCTTTTTCGTTTAAAATAAATTTACATTTAGGAAACCAGTAAGCATGTTCAACCCAAGGATCATCAAACTCCTTCCACTCATTTAAACCACCTCCACAATGGAAACAGACCGTACGATCGTCATGACCTGTAAGAAAGCAGATAGTAATTACATAATGAAAAAAACACAGTAAACTTCAAAACTTTTTCATTAATTCATAAATTACCTAGATAGAAAAATCCAGCATCACTTAAGGCCTTTGGTTTCATTTTCAAAGACTCCGGCCAGTTCTTGAACGATTTTATTCGGTCGTCGACAGAAGAGTAATGAGGGAAGTTGCAAGACATCTTGGGATAAATAGCCTTATTTTGGAACTCTATAATATTTTTCAACTCTGTAATCATCCAAAATGGATAAAGCAATTGAATCAGTACAACAATTTGATATGTAAAAATTGGAAGAAAATTCAATTATTCAGACCGAAATGAAAATTAATTAATTTACATAATGAGTAAAATTGAAAGTAGGCGAATTGGTATATTAGCATACATAGCCAGACATACTCTCCTGATGACAACACAAAAAAGAGAGTATAACGATCGACATAACTGATTCTACAATATAAACTACCCAAAAGTATAATAATCAAACATGGCAAGGGGACTGAAGTTACATACCATTACAGATTGGTTTGTTGTTGAACAGTTCGTGGCTTACTATTTCAGACATTTTTGAAGACTGTTTATTTACTATTTACAAAAACGAAATTTTAATTGTGTGATGCTTTCATTAACTTCATTTTACTGTTATTAAAATGTAAAATTATAGTAAACTAGGGGTAAAATAAAAATAAAATTGAAATTAAGAAATCTTTTCTTCCAACTTCACGTCCATTACTATTACAACTCAACTGTTACAAACTCGGACTGGGAGAAGGGAAGTGTAGTATGGGGGGAGGGGGTAGGCTAAATTCAGAAAACAAAGCAAGAAGAGCGACGGAAGGACGAGTAGGTGAGGGCAAAAAAATGTAGAGGAAACAAGATAGAGGGAGTTGGGTGAGGTGAGTACTTCGGTTGGTCGGTAGTTTTCACGCATCATGCGCATGGATCATGCGCGTTGCATAAAATATCGTTTGCTCTCTGAGAAGTCATTCTGTATTTTTTTTTTGTTCAAAATTCGTAATTCTCTTTTTTAATAAATAAACACCTAATATCCAATTTCTTTATTGCTTTTTGATTATTGTATACTGAAAACAAATTATAATTTACGATAGTTTATTCTGTTTAGCGAAATCAGAGCTAACGCTAATACAAACTGGTTTCAGCAAAAGTTTTTCTAACGATTGTCGTACAGCTTTAATTTTCTCATTCTCAAGTAAAAACAGAATCTACCCAATCCTTAAATTTTCTGCTACCGGCCATCTGTACTTACGAACTTTGATCATTTGATTGGGTAATTTCTACCGAATCTTATCGGACTGAATTTTTTCATACGAATTTCTAGTCCATTACCGTAGATTACCGTACATTAAACTCGTGAATTTTTTGTTTCTTGTTTCAAAATTATCGTGTTGCAAAAAAAGTTCACAGTTTAGTGTTATGATGGAAATTGTCATGTGGTGATACCATTAAAATTCCACGTTGATTTCATTCTGTATAATTTGTAAGTATCTGCACACAGTTACTCAATGCTTATAATAATAATGAGAGAGGGCGTTTTTCTACATCATTTGAATATTATTTTTCGGTGTTCACCGTTTGAACTTAAATTGCTTAAGTCAGTACTCACTAATGAATTATAACGTATATTTCATCAATTTTAACTTCATCAGATGTTCACTTGAGAGACCGAAATTTCTCGCAGATAATGAGAACCTCTCAATATTTCTTTAGATTTTTACAGCTCCGGACCTATGGTTTTGATAGTTACGTGATTTAATTTACATTTACATTTCAGCTGTTACAAAAATGGGGAAAATATAATTCAATTCTTGTGGAAGTAATAACCTTCCTCATCTCATCACAGTCTTCCTTATCAAAATATTTTTTTTTGGGCTAAGATGGTATCATAAGTGACACCATGTTTTATACTTTACAGTCATTATTCCTTTATGATCAGCTTATTAGAAACTATAATTACGTACCTCGAACAAGTTCAACACGATTTATTATTTAAAAGATTGACTTTTTACATAACTACGTCCTACATCGATTTATGGAAGCTACTTCATAAAAATTCTCGAACATAATTATTTGCAAGGTTTACTAGTTCGGTATCACAATGTTTAATATAAATTTGATAGTACTAAATGAATTGTTCTCCTTCCAGATTGAAAGTTTAGTCGTCCTTTCAACCGAAACAATGGATTCGTTTCTTAAACAATTGTTCATTTTAACTGATGTCCCTCGCTGGTTCATATATTCAGTATTAGGATCTGGATTTTTGGCATATTACTACTATAAAGTGGTCAAGGTAAGTATCAAAGATGGAACTTCTTATCACTTGAACTGCATTGATTTTAGATTAACGAACACCCGTAAGTGACGTCGTTACCGTTTCCAATTATTTCTAATTAAGTAGTCGGTTTTCGAAAATATAAAAAGTGGACTTAATTCTGATTTAAATTTTTCTTTGAATTTCCGTGATCTTTATTTTACTAGTCATCCTGTCCAGAAAACCTTTTTTCTTAATGCAAATGCGTGCATAATGTCAAATCTTAGTCTAACGGAATCACTGAAAAGAAAAGGTTATGACAAGTTGTGAAATGTCGTGCAGATTCACGCACGTTGAAACTAGTTTTTCCATTTCTTTCGCGTGTTTTACGAATCACGTTTAGAATCAGAAACACACAAAGAACAGCTGAAGAGTGAATTTTTTTTGATTGCACTTGTGCGAAAATTATTTCATTTTATTTTGGATTAGAATCCTCTGTGTATTTATTTACTTCGAAAATTTTGTAATATTAGATCAGTTAATCTGAAAGGCTTCCATGTACGTCAATCCGTACTTCAACAATAAATTCGTACAGTTTTGTTAGTTTTAAGAAAATGAGTTTTTCAATCCTTTTATCATCGGAGTTTCTTTTGATACATCAGGCATTTTACATTCTTTAAAAAGGATATTGCATTTCGGAATTTCGTTTCGAAGAAATTTTTACTACGTTGTATTTTTATGTGAAATATCGAAATTCAAAGGACTTCGCGTGCTGAAGTTCACATAGGGATTATATGTATATACGTATATATGCCCCTCAAAAGTCGTGTTATTGTATTCAACAGTAGTAGCTAAGATACAATTTGCGTCACAATAGCTACTGCTTTGGTTAATGACTTTATACACAACTTTTGATGTATTTTCATTCTTTTGTGCTCCCATTGCACATGTTTACATGTAAATTTTTGTAAAGGTTATTGATCGAGAAATTTCTTATTCGGCTTGATTAAAGTTTAAACGGGTCAAATTGACTGATGGAAATAGGAAACTGTCATGCCAGGTTAAAATTCCAATTAATATCCGAGTCAAGGATGTATTTCTAACGAATATTACTATAATTAAATCGTCGGGTAATATTTTTCCAAGAAAAAAAAACGATTCAATTTCACTACTTAAATGTTTGTTCTGATAAAATTACTGAAGCAGTGAGTTGAAAAAAGTAAATATTAAGTAGAACACGTATATTCAATTTGCAATTTTTTATCCTATATCTCTACGCAAGGAGCATTCATGTTTTACGAATCATCTGTCAATTCAAAATTGATCCAAAACATCAATTTATAAACTACAGGATTTTTATTTGATCTCTGTTTCAGCCACCGGTCCTTCAATGTTCCTCTGAAAAATATAAGTTTTTCTTAGAAAGCAATGTGCCAGTAGTGAAAGAGAAATTTTGGCCTACTATTTGGTGCTTCGAGTCACGTTTACAGACTGTGCTTGGAGGTGTATTCAGAGGGTTTCCTGAGATTCCTTACACCAGGTAATTTAAAAAAATTTTCATGGGAGATTGTGACAAAATTTAGATGTCGTTTGAAAACTTTTTCTATTCCAATCGAGGCAAGCTTCGTTTCATTTTATTTTCTTATTGCGATTCAAATTTTTCGAAACTAGCTCGAAGCGTGAGCTTAAAACTTGTTTCAAAACACGGTAAATCGTTTCAGATAATTCTATAACATGCTTACAGGGCGCGCGCGTGTAAATTAATAATCATACAATAATTTTTTTCTATTTTGCGTTAAAAATCAGCTGCATTGTTAGACGAGAGTAAGCATTAATTCCAATTTTTTGCCGTATTTTTTTTCTACGCTATGTTGCCAGACAATCTATGTATGGCTGATATTAATAGAACTCGGATGACGGCGTTGACGACGCGCAGGATGAATTGAAACGTATAGAAATAATTATTATGTGTCAATGGCAGCGAAGAAAAATGTTGGTAGAACGCCCGGTGGGCTGATTTTTTCCATTTATGACACACTGAGCAACGTCCACGCAAAAAAAACTGATGGGGAAAAAGTTGTGAATCAATTTATATCGATAGCAGTTAGATCTAAGTCTCGTTTCAATTTACAATTTCGTATTGTTTAATCAAAAATGATCGTAATTCTTCAGACTTAATCTCTCATCAGACACTCAAACCTATTTGTTGGAAATTTAATCGTAATATTCGCTTGGTGCGTTCCAAGGTCGTCTGACATGTGAATCATTTTACTACATTTTTATTAGTCATGAGCGATGAACGATGTTTCAACTCTTGATACCTAAGGATTGTATAATTTTTAACGTGCATGTTGTCGTCATAATGTTTCAAACGTAGATCCGTTACCACTAACGCTTCTCATTAGATTTCAAAGAAGCACACTCGTTTGCATTTTTTAACGCTGCGGATACATTACTTAGTATGTATGTACGTATTTTTTCATATGTATTTCTCCTTCGTCGTTCTTATCGTAGTAGGAATTATCTGCGAAGACCGACCTTTACCTCAGGTCTTCATTACAAATAACAACCACCTACGTGTATGAAAATTCGACCACGCTGAGTGTAAAAAATTTCATCAACAACGAGGCTTTTTCGAGGGTGTTTTTAATTCCAGTTAACGACTCGCGATGATGTAAAAAATTCCAAAAAGAGAAATACTGACGGAAGTTATTTACTTCACTTTGCATTCGTATATCGATTATAATAAGATTGCATTTAACGTCATGATTTACATAACGACCTAGTTTTACGGATATGTCCAATTATCTCAGATATGGTTTCCAATTCAGTAAATTGCATTCCATGAGGTAATTGGGACCTGGGTAGAAGCCTTTGTTATCTGTTTTACCGGCACAAAAATTTATTTTGAAAAAAAATAATGGNTTAATATTCTGCTCTGGTTTAATTCATTGTACAAGAAATGGAAAAAAGATGAGAGAGAAAATTCATCGGCGTGAATAACCCGTTCGCATGAAATTACATACGAGCATTTATTTTTTGAAATTGGTCAATATAAAATTGTTAAAAAATATTGACAACTTCTGTAATTTGAACATACTCAAACGATTTCATCTAAAAAAAAACAATATATTTTTTTTTTCATAATATGCTTCAGACGATGTACAGAGATGAGGCAGATTTCGAATCGATGATTCTCGTTGTGGTGCTCTTTTTTGTCGATTTTTTGAAACTATTAAATATGAAACATCTGGCGTGAATATGTAGCAATTTTTATTCAAAGCTAAAATAACAAACTAATGGTACATTTTACGATTAAGAGAAAAGGGTAATTTAGAAATGAACCAGCGCCAGCCCATTAGTGATGAACTTCGTAAACGCGTTTAATTCTGGACTCTCTTCTAATGAATCTTAATTAATCGTTCAATGAAACCGAACCAGACGAAGATCATGGTTAATCAATTTGATAGGAAAGTAGCGGGGTACATATTCGTATTTTAAAAGTTGAACGAAGCGGATTGGTGTTTTTTTTTACGTTGGTTGTAGA